>CABEEJ010006120.1:14776-42997 GCA_901482245.1 Timema douglasi | reverse complement strand
AGTTTATTTTTGACATTGTTGCCAATTATTTTCCAAACTGGCTGTACTACATCTAGTTAAGGGTTGTAAATGTTAAAACTAAAGACGGAAGACGGGTAACCACAATCAGCCCCTTCCTGGCAACGCTATTTCCATGAATCTGAATTTACTTGAATAAATGGCTTATAACTTGCAGGTGGGCGCTACTCTGACCAACTACCGACAATCCCAAATCGAAATATTCCTGGAATCCCCTCACACCTTCCATTAGAAACCTAAGCCAGCCAACAGCCCGCTCATTGTTCTTTTGAGCTCCCAGTATGAAACAATTATTCGGTGAAATGTCTAAGCGCAGCGCTTTCTGCAAGAAAATATTCTTAGTACTTTTGGAGAACAAAATTTTGTTGGAAGGCTAGAGATATTCATTTTTGTCTATCAAAATAGTATTTTAAATCCTATTATGAGAAGTCTTTAGAACAGCCTGTTTAATTGAATTATTTTTTTAACTTTTGTTTTGTTTAGGAATTGAATGTAAAACCAATCCCACCAAGCTCAACACGTTCAAGGGGCTATAAGTAAAGTCAATGTAGTGCGCAAATAAAAAACGAAGCAGACATTTTGGACGTAGACATCCGGGGCATCTTCTAAGAAAAGAAAATTTAATGCAGAATTTTTTGTTGTGTTATTGTAACAGCAAGCGTTACTAATATAACATTTAAATATAAAGTTTGAACCAAATCAATAGAATCGTTTCGAATCTGGCTCCAGGGACAGACAGAAATGAAAGAACCACCTTTTTGAGTTCCGGGACATAGAAAACGTATGGATGCATCACAATCTCAAATTAGAAAGTTTTCACGGTTACAATACTTTATATTTATGTGAAAAAATATGAATAAACCTTTTTGTTCAGAAAAGAATCTTGTAAACATTATATTTTTCATTTATTTGAGGTATTCAACGTATACTTTCTTAAGAGACTGATTATATCAGCACACAACTTGTATACGAACTTAAATATATAACGGACACAGAATCCATTCTTTAATCCACAACCGTGGAAGGGGAAACTCACATTTCACCAATTTTTAATTTTTATATCATGCCAGAGATTGAACTTGGGGCCATTCGTTGGCTCAGTAGACAGACACGCCTACGACTGAGCTAAGGTGTCGAGATGAATACATTATAATTATTTATAGCTATTAAGTGAACTAGGATACCGCTCCAAAGAAGATTTAAAACTAAAACTGCTATCTTACTTTTAAAATAAATTGGCATCTGCTTCTATCTTTATGACAAACACTAGCCCTACATTTTAGCTCATTCGGTAGAGCGTATGTCTAATCTAAGGGCATGAGGATCGATTCCCAACTTGGTCTAAAAAATGTATATTCGATGTAATTTGGTCTTCCCCTTTCACTGTAACCACCACCCTTATTCTCCTAATGTAAATACAAAATACCAAAAACAAACAATAATTGCAGAGGAGCCAATAGGATATCATATGACAAATAGGCATATAGGTCATTCTGCTTCCATGAACCCACTTTACAAATATTATTTAGAGGACTCAAAATTTAGCCAAAATCAGAGGTAAAGGACGGGACAGTTTCATTCACATAGATTCTATATCGGAATACTATAAGAGAAGATAGACATTAACATAAAATTTAAATAGTTTATTTTGATAAACAGTAGATAAATTATACTATAACCAAAAAAGGCTAAAGTTAAACAGTGAGATATTTCATGAACATAAGTGTATATTAGAAGGATAATTCCAATTGTTTACTTTTAACAATCACTCATGATTTAAAGGAAAAATATAAATATAGATAATATTATATAGTATATTATAAATATGACAACAATGGGTCTCACTCAACATCCAAAGCTAACTATAAATACATAGTAATTATTAGAAAAGTAATAACGATGGGTCTGCAAAATCACCCAGATTTGAATACTAATTTCAATACAAATGTATAGCATTAGAAAACTAATAACTACAGGTCTCAGTGACCATCTTAAATAGTATTAAAGCTTGTTTATATCAAGTACAGTAATAGTCTTTCTTGTCAACATAAATACACGTTAGCGCAATACAACATATTACAGAAAGGGAAAAAGTTCCAAATCATTAAAGAGTAATAATCTAACTTTACAACCAGATGGGCTCTAAGTTTTCCTATTTTTCCTAAACCTAACTTTTAAAAAACCTTGACATCTTACATCATACATGGTATACATTACGTGTAATAATAGTCCACTCAAAACTCAAAACTAACAAGGGAATTATCATTTTTCTATCCCTGATATTAGATTGAGAAAACGTAGCTAACCCAAGAGTTCAACAAAAAAGAGGACCTCGCTTTTATTTTGCCAACGTAACAAACTTGCAAATATAATTTATTATAACTAATCCAAACTAAATCAAGGTTAAATACACTATCCCAAACCATGATTATATAATTTAAATTTCAATAACAATATTTATGGCCGAAAAGGAATTTTGAGAGTATAAAAGCCGAAACGTAATTTATACCTTATGAACAACTTTGACACAAAGATGTGCCCAAGGACGGTATCTTGACAAGAGTGGTGTACCAATACGAGTTACATGATTATATACGTTTACTATTCAGGCTCGGAAAGGGGGAAGAGGGGATGACAAAACAGAGGTGAACACACAACAAGGAAGAGGAGGAAGGGTTATCTATACGGAGGTATAATGTTTGAGCATGTGATGGATGGAAACGGAACAATAGTTTCCTGGACACATAATCACTTTATTACCGAAGTACGTCACGCTTTCCCAGCATGCCTCACACTAATTCCAGGTGCGAGCCTACACACTTTTTGCTAGTTTAGTCTGATGTTGTTATTGTTCGTGGCATGTTGTGCGTGAAGTACACTGGGGAGGGGCCACTGCTGAATGGGGTTTGGCAAGTTCAATCGTGTTTGTTATTCAGTCTTGTAGGTTTTCACTATTTTTGTAGCTTTATGCCAATAAACACTATATCACAGTCACGAACAAATAACCGGAACCGGATGAACAGATTAACTAATTGTTATTAATGTGATTTCCTGTCCTTCTACACGCGATTTATGGTTTAATCTCCCCCCTCCTCTATCCCAGTTCATCCTCCAAATCTAAAGTGTATTGAAAGTTGTCGTGAATCACGTATAAATTGGAGACTCCACTCATTCTACAAGTGTTTCAAAATCGACTGTGGCCAGGTGTTCCCCAGTCGCAATAAACAATCAGTCAAACTGGAAAAAAATATATATGTATACACACTTTGAACACACTTGTCACGTGGTTAAATGTAAGCAGAGTTAGAATACGAGCCCATATGAGTGTATGCACAGTCTTATTTTCATGGGAGGGACTTATCTGACTATATTTAGAAACGTTATACTATAAACTTTCACGTATTCATGCGTCAAGTCATGTGATTTGCAGCTTACACTTTGCGTTGAGACTATAAATACTCATACATTACTATTATTTGAGGTGTTTAAAGTGAATGTTCTAAACCAGCTGATTATATCAGCCCGCGACATATGAAATAAACTTTAATCTAGAACAGGGATCTCCGAACTGTTTGGTATGCACGACGCTTATTATATTTTAGAAATGTTCACCTGTTCTTCAAGTAGCATCATTTTGCCGTCCTGAATGCCTTAACATGAGTGAATAGATCTCAAATCAAATCGGTTTCAGCTTACAACTTTAGATTAATTTGATTCATATGGCCGCTTACGTCTGAAAACAAGTGATTGAGGTTGATTCTGCTATGCGAGAAATGAGTAAATTTGTATGTAATAATTTAAATTTATAATAAATGATCAATATAGCTTAATTACTTATTTTTAAAATTATGAAGCATCTTTCGTGACTTTCCTATGCCGGGAGACTCGGAACTACCTAAAACTCATCACAAGCCACTCTCTTTTCGGTATAAGGAGGGACACCAATGGGTTTCTATACCACGGTTTGAGGTATTTAATCAATATGGCGCCTGATATTGAAAATGAGGGTTAGCAATTTCGACAGCACTCTGGCTTGGTGCTATAGGGGGAAGCAGGCTTGCGGACATGAACTATAAATGTCAAATATACTTCTTGGTTAAGAAATAACGAAGATAAAAAATATTTTTTTATATAATATCTTGGGGTGGACCGGATATAATCTGTGGTGTTCCAGATGTTGCCCGTGGGCCGTAGTTTGGAGACCCTGATCCAAAACGACCGACCGGGTAATAACGTTACAATAACAGTATTAATATCATCAAATGTTATCATTGTTTTTTCAGCACTTCGTCTTACTACCCGTTTGGTTTATAGGCATTTATAGACTACTATTATTATTATGCTAATATTTTCGAGATGATAAAGTTGAAATATAATGAAAGTGTATCCACATTTGCTTGGAGAGAGAATTATAAATAATTGAGGAAAAAACACCCGACCACCCCCCATACAAGTGTATTGTGATAGTGAACCCTTAGACCACGCTGCCCTAAAAGCGGTTGTTATCAATGTTAACCGCAGAATAATAAGTTGTTTTTTGTTTAGTTTCTTACTGCCAGAATCCTACTTTAGCTCCGGTCTCAGTGTCACCGCGCATTCCGCCGTGTCGGGGACTTCATTAACATACAGTAGCCCACCCTTTTCGGTATTCCTCCCCCTTCCAGCCCTTTTTCTGCCGCGTCACTACCTCGTACGAGTCCCCATTGTCATGCTCTGGTTCGAGATGAGTATCAGCGCTTGGAAGCTGTGAAGGTGAGGCGTTCTTCCCACTCGAACCCTCCCATTCAGTGTAGCGTGACCGCGCCTTTCGTATCCACTGATCCTGTGTTTCAGAGCAGAGGGAGAGACCGGGGCCTCGTTCTTATTTTTTAATCAGCGCGTCTTACTACCTGTCCATAAACTATAATAATTAATCGAATGGGGTAGGGATGAGTAAGGAAATATTTCAGAGGGATCTACCCGCATTTACGTGGAAGGAGAGGGGGAAACTATTCAAGAAAAACTACCCTTAGTAGACCGGGATTTGATTCTTGATCTCCCCCTCATCAGTAGGCTAATCTAACACGAGAGGGTGCCTTAGACTTTAGACCATTTAGCCACTGAAGCGGGCTACATATCCAGAGGTCACGGGTTCGATCCCGGTGCTTCCACACCTATTTGTAAAGAAGTGGGTTTGAAAAGGGGGTATCTCAGCTTTGTGAGGACAAATGAGAGGCTACTTGAATAAATAAGTAGCGACCGCAGTTTAGAAAACTGAAATTAAAAACAGAGGGTTCATTGTACTGACCACATGATACCCCCCAACCGCAAATATTGGCACTATCTTCGCCAACATGTGCCACTCGGTCGGTATACTCGCTTGCAGGCCAATGCCATGAAGTTTTTGTTTATTAATAAATTAATTAAGATTAATATAGTATTTACTATGCTGGATATAGTACAGTAAAATATATTATATTTGAATTTATTTAGTTGGTAATGGTTTTTAATGAAAATTAATTTAGACGTATTATTTTCAAAATAGCACTGACTATTTTAACATCAAAACAAAACATTAAAAACCAATTAAAACATGTTCTTATTCTCAAAAATTGTATATTATAGTTAAACTAGAGTAGTTACAACAATACCCATCTGTTAGATTAATGATAGTCTAAGGGAAATAATATAAAACAATATTCTTGCCCCATTTCTGTGGCCGAGATAAACAGAAGTATCGCGATTGTTCTGAGGCGCTTCATCTTGTGGTTCAATTATTGAACTAGTTCAGTCAGAAGGTAATTATTATTATTATCACTAGCACCGCGTCTTACTACCCGTTCGGGTTATACGCACTTACGCTAATGTGTAATGGTAGGGTGATTGTGAGATGAAATGAAGGNGAATCCGAACCACGGTGGAGGCCTGGCATTCCTCACATTCGCAAGATGTCTTGTCAGAGGTGAAGGAAGGGTTTGGTAATCAGATAAATCTGTGCCGGGCCCGGGGATTGAACCCCGGCCGCCAGCATAGAGGTCTGACACCTTACCCCTAGACCGCCAGGTCACCCAGAAGGTAATTGGTTCGACTAGTTCAGCTGTAAGGTCAGTTCAATTTGAGCTAATAGTTCACGAGCTCACCTCTTTATTTCGTATCTCCAGAGATAGATGAGACATTCACGCTCTTTGTTATGACTGTTTTACCACCTCATCTTACTTAGTGGCCTCTAGCTCAGACTGATAGTCAAGCTGTCAAATAACTATGATAATGTGGGTAAGGATGAAGATAAAATGCGAGGAAATGTACCCACATCTGCATGAAGAGGGAGTGTAAAACCATTTAGGAAAATATCCCTACAGTATGAAGCGTTATGCTTCGCTGATAAAGCCCCTTGTTGTTGAAGCCACTTGTGGTGTATTTTGTGAGGTGAGATGATGATGATGATGATTCCTCTGCTTGTTGGGTACCTTTTTATAATGTTTTTGTGGAGGTAGGGGACTCCCGGAGGTTGGAGTCTTGTTGTACTCCGGCTTATTGGTGTGAGTAAGGGCTGAGTTCTTATTGTCTATATTTGAGAACTTGCTTCTTGCCATTTTAATATTCTTTATTTATTATATTTACACTCTTAATCCGGTAAGGTAGCTCAATGACTTTCTTTATACTCGAACAGTTTCTATTTTTGATAACAAAGAGATTAGTTGGACGCGGTCCGTTCCCGTCTCATGCTGTGGGACGACTGTGGATGACTGTCACTGTGTAGAGAAGCGTTCTTTTTACGTATATATTTCAAAGGAAATTGTTCCAAAACCATCCATGGTTTTTTAAGTTACACCGTGGTCTATCCTTCGAGAAAAGAACGAATCAGATGGAGATAAAAAAGAGACCCAACATGTCCTTCGGCCATGTTTCACAAGTGTTTGCAATATGGGTGGAGTCACTACGAACGATGAAAAATCCATTTAGTTGTCAATAATAAAAGAAAAATATCTTTAGTCACCCAAATGTGAGAAGGTTTCCTAGCACACATGGATGCTTTGACTACTATATTTTGAAAATATTAATTAATTTAAAATATATAAAGGGTGGAAAATTTTGATTAGAATAATTACCAAATTAAATTATATTTCAATAAAGGTACAACCGGTAGTGATTAAAACGCTGACCTCTCCATCACTGGCATACCGAACTAGACGGAAACAATGGTGGTAGTGCATTGTTGTAATAATTAATTAAATCATAAGTTTAGGCCAAAATATACTAAACATTTATACAATAATACATTGTTTAGATTATATTTAGTCTTTAAAACTGTGTTTGTATAGCATCCGTTTGAAAAATAAAACATTAAAAAAATATTTTTGATATTCGAGTTGTCTTTGGGATTAATTCATAAAGTTCGATTTGGGTTGTATTTTTATTTTTAAAAAAGTTGAATTTACATGCCCCTCAATATAAATCTGTCTAAAAGGTATTGACCCTATCCTTTCATTCCCTCCTAACTCCTTTTGCTACCAATTTCAACGGGAACAGAATCATCGTCACGACTCGGAGCAATCCCGTGGTTACGTGTCACCTCCCTAGCGTCACCCGATTGTGTCGCTGCTCGCGGCCACGCATTGCACTTGCACACCTCGCATGTCACGTGCGTCGCGCGCGTGCTCTATCGGGCAGACGTGACCAAGGCTCGAAGCCCGGACCATGGGACGGAACAGAAGGTGATTGACTCTCTGAGGGTCGTGGTGTTTAGCTCTACCGGATGTGTCCGGAATCTCCTACTAGGACGGGGACAAAATAAAAATATATTAAACGGAGTTTCACAACCCTTCCAGGTCATTGACCCAGGGACGGATCCAGATCATTTTTATAGGAGGGTCATAATTATAAATAACATAGCTACCTACAATGTTAGATTTATGTTTAAATCAATTTATTAGATTTTCATTCATATTTGATCTTATTTATGTTTTTGAAAATCAGATAGTTTTTATTTAAAAAAAATTTGAGTGGTACTCAAACAATTTTTTGAAAAATGTTTCCCTTCAGAAGTTATAAGTCATTTAAAATGTTCATCACCTAAAGATGTTTGAAATTTGGATGCCCCTCGAAGCCTTTTAGAGTGATTCTAACATTAATTTATTTAAAATAATTAGATATCTCTAGTCTAGAAGATAATCTTTTAAGTGACCTTCCACCGACAATATTTTGAAATTAAATTATTTCAGAAACTAGGATATTTGAGGTGTTCCTCGCCTGAAAATTCCTCAAAATTACATGCATCTAGAAGCTATTTGGAGTTGTCCTCCTCTAGACATTTTTTGGAATTTGGATGACCTTGGAAGCTATTTAGAGCTATCCTCCTCTGACTTTTTCTACCAGTTAGATGTGGTGGAGGGTTTTCAAATTCCTCACACCATTGTTGTCGAGTGCTTTCAGCGTTGTCTATTAACCAATATTGTTTCAAAACCCATTTTTGTTGGTTGTAGGTTAGATTACCAGCCATGATGACACAGGGAAGTTACTGCAACAATAAAACAAACGTTTACAATAATGGACAACAATTTAAACACTTATGATATTGAATGTAATTGCTAGTGGTATGCGATTATTATATTATGTACCTGATAAAGCTATCCTTATTTGCAAATAATAAAACTATATTGTATTACAAGTTGTTTCCATAACTGATACCTACTTATGCACACTCCTGTACAATCCCACACAAATCAGGGTTTAACCGCTGATTTAAAAAAAAATATATACTGGTTAGCAACTACGACCACACATAAAAACGGAAAAATAGTTTTTTTTAAGCTACTGTATACACTGACATTCTGTGCCACTAACTTTTTAAATGAATGTTCATTCGTCAAAATAGTAACAATGATTTTCACGTAATTTCAATTACGGGAAATGGGCTTATCAAATTATGTATACAATTTTAATTTATTATGTAAAAAATTAATTGATACCATTTTGGAACAAAATGGCCAGGGCTATTTTGGAATAGTTTCAAATTAAACAAAAATTCACTCAGTAAATTACCCTCGTGATTTTTTAAAGAAAAGATTTTATTAAACACTTATACTAAACAAAAAAACAAACAATGCCAAATACCCTTTGGAACCAGACCGTTAAAGATATTTTCGAAAGATATCAAATTTTCAAAAATTACTCATCAGTACACCACCCTTAAATTATTTTTTCCATGGTGAGCAAGTATGCAGTATTATTTTAATGTTAGACACTATCCAGATATAAACTTAAAACAGACTTTTTAGATCCAGCTTAAAAATATATTTAGACCTAGATTAAAAAAAAAGTTAGTCATCAGTAAACTACCCTTAGTTTTAGGGCGAAAATAAAATATTTTAAAATGTCCTAAAGAGATTTACTTATATAAACTAAAAATCAAGTTTGAAAGAAATCCATAAAACTGTTTTGACAGAGACTCGCGTTATTGGGTTCGTAAGCATATTAAACGTAAAGAGTACTGATAATTCTGTTCATGATCATAATAATTTATCTATACAAAAAGTGAAAAATCTAAAGAAAATTCTATTAAATCAAGATTTGATACAATTCGAAGAACACTATAACCAGCAGCTAGAATGACTGACCCAGTGGAGTTGGAGTTTTCTCTAGCACCCCGTCTTACTACCCGTACGGGTTGCATGTATATCGTCATCCGAGAATGCAAGTGTTCTATCTCGAACATTGTTAAATTTGAGATATTTGGTGTTTACGTCTAGGCCTATTTAGAATGCAAATGGCTCAACTGCGGTGAAATTGAGACTAATATAATATCAGAGATAGATTTACAACTCTACCGCCAATAGGTACTAAATAATTTGCCGCCCACTTTTCCTAGCCTAATATCTAGCCTTCTAAATCCCCGTTTTCCCCTACGATCCCTCATACACTGACACATATATACCATATACACAAGTGCTATCTCTGGAATGACCGATAAAAGTACTTAAATTATTTTATTATTTATTATAACGAGGTTTTATAAGTAGTAAGAATCTAAGAGTAGTGATATTGGCGTATGGGATCACTACGTCACACCGCGAGATAGTATTGTGATTTCAATTAACCTACTTTCCTCTGATTGGCTGCTATAAATAGCCTCCTTCCCCCACCCCCTGACCTACTTTCCACATCTGTTTGATTCCCTCTTTTCCTGCCCCCTCCACCTGCCACCTCCTTTGCCCCCCTCCTGCCCATGTCCTCCCCCTCTTCCCTCTACTACACCCTCGCCTACCAACCCCGGACATGTTGGTTCTTGATGATTAATTATTAATGATTGTTAATTAATTATTGTTAATTGAATTTTGCTAATTATTTAATTGGTAGGATAGAGGTGTTGGAGTTTTTATTCATTTATTAGGGCCTTGTAGTTTATTAGAACCTCGCGCTTTGTATGTTGGGGGTGGAATGAACATTGGCTCTTCCGTCACAAGGCTCTGTCCCGGAACAAGCAGCACGAACCTCGCGCTATGGATGTTGGGGCTAGAGTGTGATAAATGGTTCCCCTACATTGAGAGACCCTCTCCTCCTTCGCAACCCTGGCGCCAGTCTGGTGGGTCGACAAAACAAGTCAGGACAAGAATAGATCGTGACTTCTGCAACCAGGATTTTTCCCAATGACGTCATCGCAACACCTGGGTATTTTAGCCGCTAGAGAGCATTGACACAACTCTAATTATGCACAATCAGGGGCCACGGAATCCTCAGTTAGGGGCCACTATCCCCGACACAAATGTCTACTAAAATGGTTTGTTTGGTATCGTCTTTCCCAATGCACGGATGTGTGTATCCGTCATGGACCGGAGGAGTTTGGTAAAATTGTTCCAGAGTTTATGTGGCGTGAGGGAAAGTATAAAACCACCCTCCTCCAAGCGAGATATGAATCCACGACCTCCAACCGCCATAACGTGTACCCAACCCCCAATACATCTTAAACAACAAAGAAATTTAATGTTTCCGTATATAAATTTTACAAAAAAAATCATAAATTAATACAATTATTTAATGGCCGTAAATATATTTTGACGAAATAATATATAACAGGGCTGAATACATGGCGACAGTTTGGCGGGTCGACAGGACAAGAATAGATCATGCCCATAAATGATGGCGCATTGGTTTTCCCTGGCACTAGGTTGGCGGACAGACAAGGCAAGTCAGGACAAGAATAGGTCATGACCTCGGCAACCTGACAACAAGACGAGTTGATACAAGAATAGATATTGAGGTCATTGACCCGAGCAACGGGGTTTTCCCTGGCGCCAGGTTGCCGGGCAGACAAGTCGAGACAAAAATAGATCGTGACCCTGTTCTTCTCGTAGCATATGACGTAGAACGAGGGGAGTGGGTATAAAGAGGGGTTCCCACTTGGTTGTCTATTTATAAGCGTTTGTAGAGCGGTTCAAGATGGACAAGTTACAGCAGCTGGTAAATATTGTTGACGCCGTTCGGACCGCAAAATTGTGTGATCTAACCGTAGATCAAAAGTACTCCCGTGGATAAATTAAAAGCGTTCAATATAAAGTTCGGGAGATGCCTAATAGCCTATCTATATGGCGATTTTTTTGTATTTTTACCCTGTCGTTTTGGTACTCTAATAGATGAAGACGTGTGCGAACTTAATAAAGAAAAACTGGTATTTACCTGCGCCGGAGTAAAACCCGGTTCACCTATCATTGTGAAATTTGAACGCGTTTAAGAGACGCGGCAGTTAACAACAACAACAACAACAACAACATCGGGCAGTCGAGCAATTAATACATGTGAATAGTGGACCATACAGAACGTTTAGCTCTCAGGTACGATCACTATGTCTTAGATCCGGCTATATTAATTTAATGTTTGTGGGTCATACGATTGAGGGGCGTGCCTATATGACGGTAGAGAATGTTCACAGTGTGGCTGTGAGTGATAGACATGTAATTTACAAAGTAGAGGAGCGAGGCTTCATAGAGTTTTGCGACGCTACTTGTCACACGATAAGAGCGATGGAAGTACTACTCTACGAGAGAATCGAGGAAACGTACATGTATGATATGACGTGTGCCGTGTATAATTTCCGCAATAGGGACGTTGTGGCTGTGTTGCCCCGGCCGCCACCGCCACCTTTCCGAGCTCCACACCACCCACCACCTTCCTTCATGACGCCACCGCTCCCGCCCCCAGAGATACAGGCGTACACACCCTCAGAGTCACAGACGTACCCAACCCCAGGGTACACCGAGTACCCGCCACCAGAGTCGTCTCCCTACCAGACGTCAGATTCACCGGCGTACCCACCGTCAGAGTCGTCTGTCCAGCAGTCAGAAGTCACCTGCGTTCCCACCGTCAGAGGCGTCTACCTACCAGGCGTCAGATTCACCGGCGTACCCACCATCAGAGTCGTCTGTCTACCAGTCAGCAGAGTCACCTGCGTGCCCACCACCACTGGAGGAGGTAAAGTAAAAAAAACACGTAAATTTCAAGGATTTAACAATTTACAAAAAATATTCCAATGTTAAAATTATAGGTGAAACGCCCACCGACTACATACTCAGTCTGGGCAGTTTCGGTAACGTTTTCCTTCCAAAGTCAATCTATTATTTGGATTGTAAGCGCTTTAAATCTAAAGAACGCTGTATGATATATCTTGGAGGACAAAGTGTGATGTTTAAAAGTGAATTAATAAACTAGACGTACTTATGTGTTTGTAGCACGCTACTGCAGTCATAGGAGCTAACGGTGACATTTTGAAAAAACGTTAGAGTTTGTGAGTAGAGCGATTGTTTATTTCTTTTGCTGCATCTCCAACTGACATTATGCCATTTAAATGCTGCATTTGTGATGGATCCTACGCAAATCTCTCCAATCTTATTCAACACAAACATCAAAGTCATCAAACACCTCCAAATACTGCTCACTAGGATACCTGTTGGGACGAGGAGGTATTATGCGGGGTGCTAGACCTGAGGAATATAATCGTGTCAAGTGCTTAAACGATTTTTAGAAAAACAAAAGTTATAACGTTGTGCTAACGGAAGAGACCACCAATGAACCTAAAGTAGCCCCACGGCTTCTTTGGTGCAGACTGACAGCTCACAGTTGACTTCTGATAGTCAACATTAAGGTATATACCTAAATCTTGACCCTCAGAAGGGACAGCTGCTAAACACATGTTTTTGCAGATCGTATGGTTCGCCGTAGGGTTACATAATTTGGTCTGGTAGCTTTTCAAAGCAAAAAACTGTCAGCTGTGAGCTGTCAGTCAGCACCAAAGAAGCCATGGGGCCACTGTAATGTTATTGTGCTTGAGTTTGTTGGAAGAGTAAGATTGCCAGGTAAAAACTGTGGAGACATTGTCAATATACGCTATAGTGCCTCTCAACGTGTCTTGAACTATTTTGGAGAGGGCTCCTACTCATTTTCTAGATGGTAGATGTCTTTTATATGTTTTTTCTTGCTATTTATTGGTCAAAAGACCTAAATAATATTGCTGTTTTTTTGTTGTTGTTATGAATGTTTTAAATTAATCAATTGTTGATTGTCAATTAAAAAACTAGCAATAAAATGTCGTTATTATTTCTTAAATCCTTAAAATAAGCTGGTTGGAGAATCAAAGACCTGAAGGAGACAGCAACATTGTTGTGACTTAGATTGCTACCCAAAAATAAATTAAAAGGGTTGAATTGTTCATCTTATCCATAATAAAATTATAGTTTTATAATATATATATTTACGAGTATATCTTACCCCCTTAATGTGAACAACCCAGTACACGTACTAAGATACATAGGTAATAAATATATGTAAACCAAAGGTTTCATGGTTCGATTCCCGTGTCCAAATGTAGTTTTTTTTCAGAATATTATATGTATTAAAATGTTAAAAACTCTTTAGGAGAAAATGCTACAGATAAACATTGTTTTAAATATTGTCCAAGTAAATATCTATAATATATATCAATGGTCGAATAAAGCAGGCAGCAGCTTTCTCATCACGGCGTGTGAAGCGTTTAGATGTCTGCCCACTGCACCAAGTGTCCAGAAAGAATGAAAGCTCTCTCTCTGTTTGTGAAGGGAGGGTTGAGACTTGTATTTGTCTGTTAATAGAGTTTTGATTTAATCTATGTCGCGTGGCTAGCGTCAATGGTCAAGACGTCTAATGAATCACCTGTCCGTGAGGCGTTAGCATGTCTGTCTACAGAGCCAAGTGTCCAGGCTTCGATTCTCAGTATGACTGGAATTCTGGTTTAAGGGGGAATGGGCTTTGTACTTAACTAGTACACCAATTGAAGCAAAGAGACGGTCTTACACTAATTTTTTGGTAGGAACACAAGTCAAGGGTTCGAAACCCTACATTAGCTTCATGTCATGATGTTTTGCTGGGAGAGTGGATTCCAGTAAGGTGCTTCCCTGTCTCACACTCCATACAAAAGCAGGGGTTCACTTCCTTGTCCTTTCATTGTTTCAAAATAAAAAGTAATTATGTTGTTACCTATCCTATGTAAAATATGATCATTTGATCTGGAAACCCCCTAACCGATCAAATAAGGTGGCAACAATCCAGTGGACCAGGATTCGAACCCCCAACAGTTTAGTATACAAAGAGAGTGCTGTCTTATACCCGGAGGTAGACTTTAAGCATAACATTGAACTCGCTCACTTAACAAGGATAAAGATTAAGTAGAAGACTTGAGAGTTTAGTTAAAGCGTCCTTGTTTTATTATCTTCATTCATGGCAGTTGACGGTATACTCTGCAAAAAACTCTCTGTTGATACAAGGAACTTTATAAAAATATAATATAACTTTATTTTGTTCTTTCATCGATGATTATAAGAAAGATAGATCTTTGAAATTATTTCTGAAAATGTATTCATCATCAACAATGTTTTGAATCAAATTTTGAAGTTACATTGTAGGAAAAGATTTAATTATCTCATCAATATACAATTGACTTAGGACCGTTCCTATAGACGTCCCCGGGCAGTCCTTTGGGAGTCAACCATCAACACCTTAGTTCAAATCACAAAAATGCATCCTATAAACGCTTGCTAGGTAAGGGCGGGGTGTCTCTTTTTACGAGGGTGTCTGTTTGTTACGAATGACGGTCCGACCTTATTCGTCGAGCTGCCAGCTATCCAACGGATTATTATCTTCTGATATCGTCTAAAATTGACGAAATAAGTTAAATTACTATCGAAAACTTTAATAAATATTAATAATAACCAACTCTTCTTAAAAATAAACGTCCATATTTCTATTAATATATACTCTGATTAGTATTTAATGCGTATCAACAGTTTTTAGAAGTAAAATGTGTGCGAAGTGAAGCTAACTGTGTAAAAAGTGTTGTTTACATCGTTCAAACATGGAAGACTGTGTGGTGGAGTTGGTGGCTGATATTGACAACGTTTTAAACATCATTGATAGAATTGATGAAATTGAAGATGAACAACGAGTTCGTCTTCTCAAGAGATATGTTAAGAATGCTCCGGACCCTTTTAATATGTTTAGAGATCACGAATTTAAGTTAAGATATCGTTTTTCAAAGGAAACTGTACGTGAAGTTTTGTACCCACTTGTTCAACATCTGGAAAAATTTGACAAACGTGGGCTCCCGGTGTCACCAATGACAAAACTACTGCTTACCCTGATTTTTTATGCTACTGGCAATTTGCAGGTAAGTTTTAAAGAATATTTAGCATGGACAACTAGATTGCTAAATATTTTTATGTTCAAAACTAGGCCTAGGCATTGTGTAGGAATTATCTTGAGAATATGTTGATTAACATTATTTTTGTACTGTTTACCTTTATATTATGCTACCCTACAAATAAAATTTATTTTATTTCAAACAGTACAATAGTTCTACAGAATTTTATACATCTCTAAACTTGGTCACTCCTAGCCTGTCTCCTCCTCTTCTTATCCCTTTCCTTTATCCCCCAGGTTTCTAATGCCTACTGCAATATTGGGACATACATCACTGCTTTGCACTTCTGCAGCACATCTCTACCCAAGAAAATACTTCTGACGCTTTTGCAAAAGGCCTCCGCTTGCCTTTCCCTCTCTCCCTAATTGTGATTAAATACCTATATCCCATACAAACACACAAACACACTCATCGCTGCACTAGCACTAAGACAACACTCAGCCTCGTTCTAATACCACCCTAAGACTGCCGCACCTAATTTAGTCCAAACACTAGCACTAAGAAAACACTCAGCCTCGTTCTAATACCACCCTAAGACCACCGAACCTAATCTATTCCAAACACTAAAGGCTCCCACAGACAGGCGCAATACGGAACGCATCGCGCCGTGATATATTATCGTGCGATAATTTTCCCAATGGTATTCAAATGTGAAGGCACATATGCGTTTACACATAGGCGATTATCGCACCACACGTTTTTATCGCAGCAGGATAAATGCGTATATAAGGCGTTCTACCCCGCGGGAGAGGTATATCGCTCGGTTTGCCACGATATTCGTTTCTAGACAGTCATGATTCGTCTTCAGAGAAGGAAGATTTGCTTTTGGTCACTGCAGCCGAGGATGACAGACGCAGGCAACGTATTCACAAGTAGGTCCAGGTTAATATGCCGTTAATATTTTTATAAAAGGGAATGAAGTTTTAAAAAAAATTAGATCTGCAGTCGCAGACTGAAACATACTCTCGTGTAGAGACGTTATGTTGAAATAGCATTTACTACCTTCACATTAACAACTTGTCAAAGGGCTCACTACTGGATAGAAGCGATCTTATTCATATGACAGGATTGAAACGCACCAGTGTGGGGATTTTCACACGGTAATGCGATATTGCAATATTGTTATCTCACCACCCGCGCAATACGCGCTCCATAACGCGCCTGTTTGTAGGAGCCTTAACACTAAGAGGAATCAAATTTTACTCGAACTAGATATAAAGACTTGTTTTCGAGTCCTCTATTTTTCATAAACATGAATTATTTATTGCATTGATTAAAATTACTTTGTTAATTTAAAAGGTGACTGAATAAAAAATAAATTAATATTTCTTATTTTGAACTATCTAGTTAAATAAACATTAACTCGCTAAAGGTTTTACTGAACGTACAAACAAATTACATTCATAAAAATGTTCTCGACCTCTGGGGGCCTGCGTTAAAAATTACACAGGCCTGCGAAATTGAAGTTTTTGAAAAATACAAGAAAGGTTTTCACTTAATATTATATTATTTGGTGTACTGATTTCGAAAATGACCTCCATTTTTTTCCATCACATCAGGTTTTTTTGTAAAATCGATATCGATATTTTTGCTAAAATCCTATTTCAAAAGGAATTCTCTCGAATCATTTTGCACGTACTATCTGGCAACAGTGGTTTTTATCCATTTAAATCTGTGTAAAATAATCGATTTTTCGCGAGGCAAATTGATTTTTCGATAAATTTGTATAGGTTTAAATGGAAGAAAACCACTGTTGCCAGATCGCACGAGCCGCCTCTGGTTGAAAGAAAAACAAAAAGTTCCCTTGAGTTTAAACTTTTTACATCAAATTATGGTGCAGTTTCTAGAATAAAATCACCACCATACTATTTTAATTGGTTTTTATTAAGGTAACTTACATAAAATAGACTATTGACCAAGAGGAGTAAATATTATGAATGTGTACATGAAAGTTTAAAACAAATTTTAGACTGAGCAAAAAACCAATCAAAACAATATATATATATATATATATATTTATGTACGTACTCTTTTTCCTTTGAAACGTCTTTTTGACGTTCTTCTTTTTTGTGTTCTTTCTCGTGTTAACATCCAACAGTAGTCGGCGAGCATGTTCTTGTTACATTTTTCTTGATATTTGCGCTCTATATCTTTGATGTCTTGGTGAAACCTTTCACCCTGTTCTTCACTGACTGATCCTAAATTTTCGAGGGAAAAGTCCACATGTGAGTGAAGGAAATGTATTTTGACACTCATGGAGCAACCCAACGCTTGAAATTTGTCCAGCATATTCATAACAATTGCTTTATAGTCAGGATCCTTGTAATTACCCAGAAATTTACTGACGACATCTTTGAAGGCAACCCAAGCTTTTTTTACTTTGTAGTCATGCTAGTCTCAAATTCTTTATCCTAAATACGCTTGCGGATATCTGGACCAACAAAGATTCCCTCTTTCAACTTGGCTTCCTTCGGATGAACCTGGGAAATATTTGCACAGGTATTTGAAACAATCGCTATATTTTGGAATAGCCTTGACAAATTGCTTCATTACACATAATTTTATATGTAGAGGGGGTAACAATACATTTTTTTAATCAACGAAGCTGTTCCGAATCACATTCTTGGTGCCTGGTTCAAGATTTTGTCTTTTCAGCCATTCTTTTTTGACCCAATGTTAAGTCTTATCACGACTGTCCCCCTCACAAATGAAACATGGGAACTTTGTATATCCGCTTTGTTGACCAAGAAACAACTTTAAAATCACCGCAAATGGTCCAACCGTGGTCGGAATATTTTATTTTGTTGAGGACGAGAGCCAGGTTTTCATAGCGTTCTTTTAAATGCACCGAGTGTCCAACTGGTAATGATGCATACTGGCTTCCGTGATGAAGAAGGACTACTTTAAGGCTCCTTTTCGATGAATCTATAAACAGCCTCCGTTCATCTTTATTGTATGTGATATTAAATCTGCTCATCAATCTGGGAACATCAGAACAATAGACCAGGTTCTCCTCTTCCTCAAAGTACTTGACAAATTCCTTTTCTCGATTACTGTACCAATAAAAATAAGTTCCTTTGGCCAATAAGTTTTTTCTTTCAATCTGGAGCCCAACAATTCAGCTGCCTCTTTCGAAAGGCCCAGCCAAGTCTCTAGTCAGATCATTAAGTTCAACGAAGGGCTGAGGTGAATCGCCTCTAGAGGGCTTATATTCAGTGTCGGAGCCTTTAACTTCTGGATGTTCCGAGTCTGAAGACTCTGAAGAGATAACTGGCAATTCAGTTGGAAGCAAAGGCACTGGCACATCAGCTCCATAAGGAACGAGACGTATGGCCGATGGAATGTTATCAGGATAAGAGATAAGCTTTTGATTTTTGCGGTTATACCCACGGACATGGCAGGAACAAAAGTAACAATCATCAGAGTGGTTTTTTGGCTCCCTCCATGTCATAGGAATTCCAAATCGTAAACAGTCTTCTTTCCTTTGAGCTTTAAGCATAGATCATTGAACATTGCACACAAACTTTATAAGAAGCCCACGATTTGTCCTGGTCTCTGAGTTTCATGCCAAATACGCAAGATAAAGTTGTCTTACATAGTCTGTAATGCTCCTCGTGCGATTTTTAATAACACTAGATTCACCGCATCTGTAACAAAAGTCATCTGGCAAATTTTCACGTCGTCTCGAACTCTAAGCCATGTTTCGCGAAACGCACAGAGAAAAACCACCGTTAAAATTGTTTCTGTGAAGAAGTTTCCACTTGTCACTGTATCAGCGCACGCACGACACTACACATGAAAGAAAAATTGAGACGAACTTATTTCCACGTCTTTTATTTTACTACGGACATGGTAAGTACACGATCCTCTGGGTTATAGAGAGATAAACTTAGTCCCTCATGAGGGAGGACATCTCTTTTATATATTTTCTGATGACTCTAGAAAAGTCGAGAGAATTCAGACGTAAGAAAGATAACACGTTCAGGATCAATCCAGATAAAGATCGAAAAAATAGAAGGTGACTGCCAATTACGCTTGCTTAGTGAGGGTTCCTGCGAGGTCAGCGAACCAAGATAAGAACTGAGATAAAGATTCGCGCGACGCTATTGGTAGAGATAGGTTGCGACGGGGAGAAAGGGACGATGGCGGGGAGGTGTCACAGAAGGGTATTCTGTAGGTTTAACCACGGTAGAATGGTGGTCAGACAGGGAGGGAATAAATTCAATGCCGAAAATAATTTTTTATGGCAAATGTTCATAAAAATCCAAGTAAAATTGAATTTTTCAAAAAACATGACGTGATAGAGAGTTTTCATTTTTATTTTTTTTAATCGGCACCCAAAAGTAAATAAAGTTCAGCTATCAATTCCCTTGTATTTTTTTCATCGCAGGCCTTTGTTGTTTTCTTTCGTCCGAGATTTACTTCTATCGTTCTACCACGCAAACCACCTCAAAGTAGTAAATAAATTGTTGAGTTTATTAGGTCGCATCAAAATATACAGCGGTAGTACAGACAGTCTTAAACTGCCAGAGAGAACATCAGGCTATTCTTACTATTAAGATTTCATCAAGTTTTACTATCCGCACGAGGTATGCGCATTTTAATTATGTGTATAGGGTAAGGATTAATAGGTAGAATTTAGAGGAAATGTAAGTCTACCTATATTTACGTGCCCAAGGTTAGGTGAGATTTTCACATGTGTGAAAATAGGGTACCAGTACTTCAAATACGACGTGAAAAGAAAGCTTGAATACCTGACAAACCTGAATATGCCAGTGTTATAACATTTGTGTGTTGAGCTAAGAGTAATAGGGGTCAATTCACGCACCCATAAGTAGTTATTCCAATTAAAAAAAGGGTGTATAATTGTTTAAGAATTTTTATATTTCCCATTTTTAGATTTGGTGGAGGTAGGTAGCCTACTATAAATTCCCATTCAGCTTGAGGAGCCAAGCTTAGAGCCCCAAATGGTTACATTAAGGATATAATTTGCTACTTATTTAATTATCAAATTCCCAAAAAGTTAAATGTTTGTCTATTTTCTTAAAATATACTCTTCTACACCTGTATCTTTAGGAAATACATATTCTACATAATATAATCCCTGATTATGTACGAGTATTACGTCTGAAGTTAAGACGTGCGTTCTTTTTTTTCTTTTTTTAGCTAAAACCACCTAAACGCAGTTCCTTAAAATTCATCCTTTTCCTATTCACCCATTTTCTTAAGAGGGACCATCTGAATGGCCTTTCATCCCTACCAGAATATTAGTATAATTATGGGGATGGATGTAGAAATGTATATTTGGGGGGGGGAGGGGGTAATGGGGAGTGGTCTACCTGTGGAGGATCGTGGGGAAGTTCCCTCCATCTGGAGATGATATTTTTTTTAACGTCGAATCTCTCTCTAAGCGATTTAAAATACTTAATAAACCAAATTGGAGTCACAAGTGTCATTTATTATCTAAGATTACAATAAACCCATAGTCTAGACCACTGTGGTCCGACTGGCGTCCCGTAGGCCAGTGGCCCGCGCTCGCTAAAATGGGGTCCTCGAATTTACTATAAATGTATTAATTTATTATAATGCTAAGTTGTTTTGCGAAAGTTTGTGCGCGTTCATATTTCATAGTACGTTTTTAGAAGAGTTATAAACCTATTTTTGGCATTAAAATTTAAAAGATTCTACCAACCAAAAATATAATTCATATAAAAATATTGAACTATCAAGTGGAATTTGTAGGCCTAGATTAAGTTGATGGGTTTACTAAATATATGTTTAGCCCGCGGTAAAAACTGATACGTAATAAGATTTGATCCGTGGGATGGAAAATTTTGGACCCCACTAGTCTAGGTAATGCAGAGGAATATAAAATGTATTATTGATAATCTTTAACGGGAGGGAAAGAGTGTTTAAATCTTCTCATACCGCTCGGGACGGCCTGGCTAAAACGCACGTCACACTATCAGAAATACACTTAAGAAGTTTAGTTTATATTAACGAGTGAATTGAGACCTGTTTCTGTACAAGAGAAGGCCAAGGGCAATCCTCTAATAAAATGCAGTTCAAATGAACTACAATCCAAGTCACATGACCAGTCTTTTATTACCCCATAGCTCTGTAAGTAGGAGTGCATCATCATAATAAAATGTGACTAAAAAGCTTGGACATGACAATTTGGACTACCTTATGGGAGGAAATTGCAAAATTCTATCACCCACTTATAAAATAGACTCATACAGTACATCTTTATAAATAAGGGTTATTTAAATATATTATTTAAAAAAAGATAAAGTAAAATATCACGCTAGAGGTTTAGATTGCGTCCTTAGGCAACATTGCACAGACGTGAGCTCATATTGCAATCATTGTCATTGTCTCTGTTCGAAATAAATTCATTGCCATCTGGAGGTCTTTTATTTAGTTTATTTATGAGCTTTTCTCCATCTATATTAGGAGTTGTCTCTTAACTGAATTGCAAAGAACGAGCATAGTACATGGTTACATTAATGTTCTTTGAATTAATTGAAACATTTCTTAAAGCTTTGAAGGTGAGTACCTATTTTTCAGTCATTGTAAAAGGTTACATAATGACGCTTGTTTTATTGTAATTTTTTTTTGTAGGGGAAGACTGGATTTTTTTTTTGTACCGCGTCTTACTATACGTCTAGGCTATCCACATATTGACATTAACGGGTGAAGGAGAGGGATGAGTGATGAGAAAGATATATAAAAAAACTGCGTTTTAAAATGCTATAAGTTTGAGGTCAGTGCAGCCGCAGTGGGGAGTGAAGGCTCGTAACATCCTCGACCAATCTGTGAAGATTAGTTGTCATAGTGACCGAAGGACGATGCCAGATTTCTCGACAGTCACTGAGTATGCTTTCATGGTAGTAACACGCAAACTCCCACTATGTGGCAACTATGCTCCCCAGCCTACCCACCACGCGGTCCAAAACCAATTTAAATCGCAGTATAGTTGAGAGTCCACCCAGCTGAGGTTTGAGGCCTCAACCTCTCTCACCACCAAACAAAACAAGCCTCTTGCCACTTGCCAAACTGAGTAGGTTTTCCCGTTCTTCTAGGAATGTGTAACTAGTACGAATTGTGAACGTTAAAATAATAGCCTTTTGAATTCGTGGTAGTATCACAAGAGCCCGTCTCACAGCTGTTTAACTGGATTCCTAGATACAAGACTACGCTCGGCGGATCTGGACAGCTGGGCGCTCGCGAATTGGGTGTGACCAACTGGGCACTTGCGAACGAGGCACTGGAAGATTGGGCGCCAGGGTCAATTATTTAAATAAATGGTAGGGCACACCGCACATACTTTCTCTCTCTCTCTTTCTATAAACTCGAAAGATTTCTGAACGGAATAATGTCCATTGTATCATCACCACTCCACATAAGAACACGAATAAAATAATATACAATGATGTAGAATCAATGAGAAAAGAGGCGCATCTTTGTCCACCTAAGAGCATTTCAAACAGTTTAATGTCTTAAAGACCTTAATAAAATGGTATTTGAACCATTTGCTGACAGCTTGGAAACTGGGATCTGCTTTACATGTTCTAGTTTATGAAAATTAATTTTATAAAAATGTATTTCAATTTGTTTTTATATATATTTAATAGTACTACAACTTTACGATGATAATAAGATATTTAATATCTCAAAAGGTTGCGGGGAAATAATGAAAATTGGAAAATTTACGTCACATAAAGTACCCTCAAAGTCATTTTCATGAGAAAATGAGGATTGCCATTTTGTTAACTAGAAAGTAACAATATTGATATTGGGTCCCCAAGAGTCGTATTAAAATGTCGACTTCCGGTTAAAATTTTCGACATTTTCTTAGGGGTTGCTCATCTTGTGGTTATCGCATTGCTATTAAATTCTCCATTTCTACATTTTGTCCAATAAAATAGTTAAATATAGACTATTGAGTCTAAAATGATAGATATAGATCATTGTTGTACAAACACTTCCACTTAGAGGAGAACATACAATTTTTGAAAGACTTACTTATTCACTTGCTCTATGGCATTGGAGAATTATTACGTTAAAAATTAAGTATTATCTCTTTACAACAAAAGCTCACAAAATTGTATTAATATATTTGCCAATATCTCAGAAACTGTTGCTTTTATAAAAATATATGTAAAATAAAAGTTTTTCATTTCTAATAGTCCTACAATTTTGCAATGGTAAGTTGTTTAGTATCTCAAATAGTTGTGGAGTTACGGAAATTAACGCTTCTGTAAAGTACCCTAAAAATCATTTTCATGGGAAAATGAAATTAGCCAGTTTATTTATAATCTTAATCAACGCCTAGATACGAGTTTTAATCAAAATCGTTGGAGTAGATTTTGAGAAAACCTATTTTTTCTCTTTTCGCCCCTTATAAAACTACTCTTAATTTTAAGTTTTAATAGACACACAGACATACAGCATTGCAAATACTATTTTTTAGGGTTCGGGGGGTCATGATACGTCGACATCCATCAACATTTCAGGTTTTTTTTTTACGGTCGCAATACTTAAACTTTAATGTCCAATAAGTTAAAATATATATATAATTGCGTATAGATTGAAAGTTATTAATTTTATAAAAATATGTTTCGAATAAAATATTTGTAATATAAATATATATACATATTTGTAATGCTAAGTAATTTCATATCTCAAATAGTTTCGGAGATATTATAAAAAATGTTAATTTACGCATCAGACCAAAGCCCTTAAAGCCATTTTGCCGCAATATTGAGAGTAGCCATTTTGTTTGTAATATTTATTAATATTTATAAATGAAATTTAATCAAAATCGTTAGAGCCGATTTTGAGAAAATCGACTTTTTCTCTTTTTGACCTTCACTAAACTACCCTTAATTCTAGGGGTAGGTATCCAATTCCAAAAACCCCTCGGAGTAACTCTATGAAAACCCTATATATCAAGTTTTATCTCAATCGGTAAAATAGTTTAGGCTCTAGTTGGAGGTACAAACAGATGGAAATACAAAAACCACTTTTTCGGATTCAGGGAGTCATGAAACGTCAAGATTCAACAAAATCTTGAGTTCGATTTTTTTTTTGATCACCATACTTTCTCTACCTGTAAGATAGAGAGAAAGTAACAATTATAATTGCAAACAAATTAAAACAAACAACTAGGCGCCAGTCAAGTTGGGTTAATTCATCTTTACGTGGTTTATTTTACGCCAAATTCTTATTTTTCATGCCTTTTTGTGTTATAAAAAATTTCAAAATTTTATAATATCAAGTAGTCTAGCTTTATAAATGTAACCCGCCTCGGTGGCGTAGTTGACTAACGCGCTTGTCGTGTTGAGATCGACTGCTGAGGATGGGGAGATCGAGGTTCGAATCTCGGTCGGGTGATGCGGGTTCACTTCCTCTAATTCAACCTTCCCAATTCCTGATCCATTAGAGTAATTAGTACTTAAAGAGTATAATCCGAACGGGTAGTAAGACGCGGTGCTAAATATTTTTTATACAGCTACAAAAATGTATATTTAATAAAAAACCATTATTACGTTTTTAAATTGGTGCCCAGTCTTACCAGCGCCCAGTTCTCAAGAGCCCCATTGGCCGCACCCAGTTGTCCTAGATCACATAATCGTATCGAGGTGAGGTTTTCTGCACTATTCACTTGACAACAGCCGAATTGAAGTCAATAAAATAGTTATTTATTTTTAAAATGAGTATTCTATAATTTAGTTGTATTTTTTTTTCTCGTGCGAATAACCCGAATGGGTAGTAAGACGCGGTGCTAATGATAATAATAATATATATATTTTTAAATATGGTAAAAGGTTTTCAATGTTTTCAATTCTACTAATGAAGACTCCAGGTTGCCACACCACGGTATAACGTCTGATACAAGCTGTATTAACTACCAAGTTACGCGTTTTACGTGGGATGGGCTCTTAAGTCAATTTATCAAACAAACAAACTGTGGAATTAAATATAAATATATATTTAAATTGAAACCACTTTTTGTAGTAAGTTGTCTAGGCAACTTTTCAGACCGAGTGCAGATTTCAACTGGTCCACTGGTGTGGAGTTCCTCCTTTACAGATACTCAGAAAGATCTATAGAAAATCTTAGTGTCTCGAGTGAACTTGTGCTCTAAAACACTTTGTTTTGGGCACACTTCTCCACTTTTTATGATGGTTTAGCACCTGTGGATTGGCATTCTTAGTTGGCACTTAATTCCTTTAAGAGATCCATCTGGACCTATGAAGCCGTGATCACTTTACTGTGCTATCTTATTTTCTGGAATTTCCTAATGAAATACGTACGCCCAACTGAGTACTAACGTGCTGTTTGGCCTAATTTTTGTAAGCTGTCTATTTCTTAAGAACTCTCTCTTCTAACGTCGGTGTTTGAGCGTAACCGTTCATCTTTATGCTCATCGCGTTGCTCATATCCGTGCTATTAGTCTGTACCTTAATGGAATGACAAGTGCCACTGAATTATATCTGACTATAGAGGGACTATACATCTGTTCAATCGACGCCCTACTTTGTAAATTCCTTTCTGAATTCATCGTTCTAGAGCTCACCATTTTGTTGTACTAGAATGTCACCAAGAATTTAAAAAACAAAAATATTTTGACCTTTACAATTTTAACTCTCCCAACTAAGGTATTGAATGGTATCCGTAAATTCCATCGCAGATATACCAATGAAAATGTAATAAATTATCTAATGGTAACGTTGTTTCACCAATAGTAAGCATGCAATTCCCTCTGAGGTAATGTTCAGTGTACTGTTCTTATCAAGCCACGTTCCACGAGGGAATGGATATCGCTATGACCCTGTTTTATTTCTACACTTCGTTTGGTTACTAAACTCTGGTGAGATTTATAAGATATGGTCATAGTGTAATACATTAAAGCAAAACTGCTACCTTACAGGGTAAAGGAAGTGTACAACTAGAAACGAGGTCATTGTGAAGTGAGGCGGCTTCACGTCGGATATAGATCTTTTTCTAGGGGATTCATCTCCTGTGTATGAGCCTTGCAAATCTCCCCTTTGTGTGTACTACATTTTGGTAGAATTTTGACGGTATGTTCATTTTCGCTTGACTTATAATGTTAATTATGACCTTCGTTATATGGGGCGCGATGGTGTGGAAGAGACTTTTTTTTATATATTCCAGGAAAGTTTTTAAATGGCATTTGAAATATGTTCTTGTATAAAATCTCATTTGGATAATAACTCATATTTTTTGTTTTTTTCCCCTTTTAGTGCCTTTTAATTCTTTGAAGTATATTCTTATTTAATGTATTTATCTGGGGTTCATGGTATATAAAATGTTTGACTTTCCTTTTCCTTTGTGTTAACTTTTTTTTAATAGTTATGTTATTGTGTCAAAGTACTACTAAAATATAATAACAGTAATACTAATTTATCTTTCTTATATCTTACCTCAATAATGTATGTATATATAAGCGGATAGCACAGGCGGGTAGTGAGACAAAGAGCTCGATACATATATGTATATTGTAATGCGTGCCAACTGGCTAGCTGGCTCAAGACGACACTTCAGAGATCCATTCGATCCCTACCAATTTTACGACGTCTCCTTCGCTGACCTGAACATAGTTTACTAGACTCTGCGGTGACCGCGTGCCGGGAAGATGGTTACGACTCAATATAGCGCAGTGAAGCCATTAAGAAAGAATGTCTTAACTACACGCTTCATATTAATTAGACGATACAGACCCATATTAATGCAGATGTACCAAAAAACGTTTCTATTTATCTACGCAAAAAGAAAAAATTGACCATCCGTTTCCTCCTTTACTTTCAGACTTTGAAACTTCTTCACCATGCAACTTTGGGCGCATGAGCCAAATGTCAAACCTATCGAATCTGTTTTGTCGGTGTCGTGAAGGTTAGGTTTGAATCCTGGATGAGTGTAGTGAGGGTGGTTTTTACTAAATGGCCTATCCCTCAAATTAAATTAATTTTAATTCTACCTCCCTTATCCCTGTCCCCCTAACAAAATTATACGTAAAATAGTTCGAAGGGTGATATGAATTTTTTTTAAACTTGTTTGAGCAGTAAAGGGATAAGAGTTATGCAACAAAGAACCAGTTAACCAAGTGTGAGAGGGTTTTGAGTTTTCATATTTAACGGTTTATTCTGCTATTTTATTGCTTTTTTTTTCTCACCTTCCTTCCTGTCAGACTCATTTAGTTTTGTTTTTGGTGGATGAAGTCTGATTTCGAATCCTGACTGGGAGTTTTTAAGGTGTATTGTTTCCAAAATATTTTCCCTTTTTTCATTGAGGCAAACTCGGAAATATTTGCTCAAATATTACCTAACTCATAACTCCTTTAACAGAACAATTAAAATAGATATAGCCTGGACAATTAGCAATACATGTTGGGAAATAGTATTATATATACCTACCCCGATGGTAAAATAGTCTAGGACACTAGTATTTTAAATAATTGGGGGGGGGGGGGGGGG
>CABEEJ010006120.1:0-14676 GCA_901482245.1 Timema douglasi | reverse complement strand
TAAATTATGTAAAAGGTCATGGATGAAGGTAATTTTTCTTTAAAGTAATATATGTAGAGTATCCTTTTAAGATTCATCCATGAAGAAACACGCGTTTCTCAGAAACAATGTGAAAAGGATCTCACCACTAAAATATATTTTTTATACCATCTCTCCTGTTAAAAGAAAAACTGCGTCAATTCCTGTTAAGAGGAACAACTTCGCAGTAGGGCCTATTTGGCAGAAGACGCCTATTCCCTATACCAATAAGAAGCTAGCCTTCACAAAACCTGTCGCCCGGACTCTTTCTATTAGTTGGTTTTTACACTGTTAATGAGGGGAGAAAAAGGCAAGGGGTATGTTATATATAAACCATTGTGCGAATGTTTAAGGCATATCCGGGATCCAAACATCTACAACGGGAGATCCCACCCACGCACGAGTCAGTCAGAGCCACACACTGGCAGTCAGTCTAACACAGTATAAAATAGCTTACATTATTATCACAAGTGTGCAGTGATATAAAACATTTAATTGGAATATGTATACGTAATTAATAGGTGTCATTTAAATAAACCGTGTGTGAATAAACAGCCATCAACAGTTCTCTTTGTTCAATTTTATTAATATACTGATTTAATTAGTGCTCGAACACGGAGCTATAGACAGCTGGTTAAACGGTATATTTTCCGTACAATGATGATAGGCGCTCGATCACGGAGCTTTAGACAACTTATACATCATCACAGCATTATTACATTAGGGAATTAATCAGTAGTGTTTCAATCGACGCCCAAAGTGGGGCGATTGATTACATAATGTTACAATTGACGCCCAAAGCGCGGTGCCATTAATTCAAGTGTCTACAATATATGGGGTAGGTAAATATTCAAATTTGGTGTAGGTAAAGGCTATAATCAAGTTTGAGTGTACTTGGAGTGGTTTTCATAACCTTTTTGCATGAATGCGGATGCACTTCCTCTAAGAAATATTGCATACCTTGGATTAATCATATTATGAACCATAGTATGAAACGTTATAGATGAACTGTAATATAATACAAAATGTATTATTGTGTTTTAAGTATGTTTATCACGGTTCAAACAAATACTTGACTGATTAAGGGCCGTTCTTATGACCAACGGATAGATATTGCTATTGGGAGATTAAATTTATCTACCATATAAAAGTTATCAACAACTTTAATGTTTTACGCGTCTTATGAACTGAATTTATCTGCCAGATAGCTATCTGTAGGATAAATATATTTTTATGCAAAACACGCAAGGTTGGTACTGTTTTTACTGGTGCGCGCATGCGTATAAGCCCTGCTGATAGCGCTACAATCTAGCAAGTGGTGAGAACGCTCAACATTTGTTAAATAATGGCGGCTAAACGAGTGCGAGGAAACAGATGGTGTCACGTAGGCGCAGAAGCTAAGATGTCTTTCAAATACTAATTTCGGTGTCTGCCAACATGTGGATAATAGTTGGGTACAACGTTTACAAAATTGTATTTGTTTTACTCACATTTTCATAATTTGTTCTTATATAAATATAACTCTACAAATAGTTTTTCAGTTTAGTAAAAGTTTAAATTAAATTTTCTAACTCTCTATAGTTAGAGCCCAGGTCTGTGCTTACTAAACACGTGAACCAAGATTTTAACCTAAAAACAGATTCTGTTTGGCAAAACCTCATTAAAAACAACGCGTCACTATGAAAACAACCATTTTAACTTCCAGATAAAAGGTACTTAACCCTCCCGATAAAAATATGATGAATAAATACATTTTATCTGGCAGATAAATGCTATCTGGCAGTTATAAGATGCAATATTAACTTATCCACCAGATATAAATGTTTATCTACCAGATTAATATTTATCCAGGAGTCATAATACCGGCCGTAGGTCTACTTTCCCTTACGTCTGGCATTCACTCAATACAGCACTGTGATGCACGTTGCATTTAAAACACCCAATGACAAAACTGTAATTTTTTGTTTCCCGTCTTACTACCCGTCCAGGCTATGCGCATTAAATTACAATAATAGTATAAGAATTAGATAGGTATAATTTATATTAAATGTACCCGCACTTTTATTTGTAGAGAGCCAGATACAATTTAAATTAAACCGTCCTCAGTGAATTTGATGAGATTCGAACCCCGACTTCCCTATCATCGGCAAATCAGACTGGATGAGCCTGACATTTAGACCACGTACCCACCAATGCGTTGGATACTTGTAGTCGCTGTCCACGAGTGTACTAAATAAGGATTATTATTATACTTAGCACATATTTTATAAACACACATAGGTACTAACATACGACATAACACACTTTAATTTAGGACAGTGCTACTACTCACTCAGCGCCAGAGTTTTGTGACCCTTCGGAGAAAGGAAGTATTGTGATTGTCAAAAAAAATCTAGATTTTGATGGACGTCGACGTTCATGATACCCTGAACCTGAAAAAGTGATTTTCTTCTTTTTTTGAGCTTATATTGGCCTAGATCAAAAATGATTTTACTGAACTTGCCAAAACTTGTTTACCAATGATTTCCATTGGGTTCTCCAGGGGTATTTTTGGAATTATCAATCCAATCCTAAGATTAAGGATAGTTTATTTAAGGGCCAAAAGGAAAAACATATATTTTCTAGAAATTGGCTATAAAAATAGATAAAATTCTTCTTTAGGCACAGTTTAAAATTACAAACAAAACTACGGATCTCTTTTTCCCAGAAAAATGCGCACTTAAAGAGTACTTTACATTGGCAACAATCTCAATTTGTTATATTTTCACAACTCATTGAAAAATTGTACAGTTATTAAAAATAAAAACTTGTATTTGAAATATATTTTTATAGAACCATTAGTTTATGAACAACAAGTAAATCTACATTTTAAGTCAAGGTCATTGAGATGGCGATTTTAAAATCAACAAAAGTAATATTTTTCAGATAATCGGAGAAGTAATTAATCTTGAAACTCCAAAATGGAGGACTGGGAAACGAGGGCGGACTCTAAAAATTGGAGATACTATCAGGAAGAATAAACTACTTCTTGGTGATATATAAAATTGTATATTTGTGTGGGAGACTAAAAAACACTAAGATTCAACAAGCACCAACAACCAAAGTATATCGGAAATTGAATGATTTGGTATGTAGTGATTAAATAATTACATATTGAGAGCCAAACTAGTTCTATATCTAGTTCCGTACTAATCTCAGTACATGCCAACTGTTACCATATGAACGAACAACTATTATATATAGTCATAAATTAACAAATAATCCTGATTGTTTTAAAAACATAATATTAATATATTAGTTATGGGTGTGAGAGTTGGTATTTTTCACCTCGAGACGAGTTTGAATCCCCTTACTTTTAATTCATACACTCACAGACCATTTTCTGTAAAAAAAAAATATTTTTGTTGACTGATTAACTATTTACAAAACAAGGATGAAAAGAATGTTCACGCAAGGGACGTTTCATGGTTCGTAGTAGCTTTCGTGCTGATTAATTCACTATAGCTGCCATTATTGTTTGAACACAAGTTTTACATGCAGTAATAGAATTCAATGTGGAAAACTTGAAATTTGGAGTTTAATATAAAGTCCAAAGATCAACTAGCAAGGAAACACCATAGTTATCATTAATCACAATGACTATGTCTCCAAAACCATGGATTTCATAAACAGTAATAACATCATTGAAATTAAATGTGATCCCACCACCAAGTATCGAAAATACATAAAAACCACACTCAAAAATGCACCACTAATCTTCTCTCCCCAGGACAGCTTCAAGTTTATCAATATGAATCCTAAAGAATATAATTTGACTTTTCTTCTTAAAATTCATAAACCCAACATAACACTACGCCCTCTGGTTAGTTATCAAAATGCCCCCACCTACAAAACAACCAAATTTCTAGCCAAAACACTTCAACATAATTTACTACTTCCATACACTCATAATGTAAAAAGCTCCTATGGCCTTATCAATAAACTAAAATACTAGTTGATCTTTGGACTTTATATTAAACTAAAAATTTCAAAATCTTTTCCACATTGAATTCTATTAATACATTTAGAAGTTGTTTCCTTACTACATTTCATCATGTTTTTCCCAAATTTTACACTTAATAAAGTATGAAAACATTGCATAAATTTTTGGGGCACTATGGTAATGATTCATTCATCCCCGATCTTCGGTAAGAGTCATTGTAGTAATACTTATGTCCCGGACTTATACCGGCCCCAATTCGGTAATTAAATGAATCCAATTAAAAGTTATTTGTATAAAATAAAAGGGTCTAAATTATTCAGTAGGTAAAAGGTTCGATGTAAAATCTGGCAACAGAGAACTTTATCATATCTAGAAAAGGTTATTTATCACTCATTCTGTTGTTTTTGTCATCTTTAGGTCCTTGCTGTGCTCAGTAGTATTCAACCTGAGGTACGTGAATACATCTTAAAAGGTACGTACAATTTTAAATATATATATATATATATACAATAGGGGCGCCCCCTTATCCGATGATTCAGTATCTGTGGTTTACCGGTGCCCAATTTTATTTATTTTTAACTAAAGAAAAAATTGTGTATGAGTCACAATGGCTACACCATCATCCACTACATCTTCTCATCGTGGGCCTTGTGTTATCATATCATTGTAATTATCATCATCGTCATCATCGTCGATAACATCATTATAATCATCATCATAATCATCTGATCATCGCAACAAGAAGAATGGAAAATAGTAAGTGTACCTTTTTGTTATGTACCTTAGTTAATGTTGGTGATGTCTTACTGTGAACAATTTATCAATTAAACTTTAACATATTTATGTATGTTACATTAATATAACGTTATTTAATCGTTCAGAACTATCCACGGTTTCACGTGCACGCGGTAGATCTACGAACGTATTACCCGCGGATATGGGGGCTTTACTGTATATATCATCATCATAATTATTTGTCAATTAAAACTTATTATTTATTACATTATTTTGTATGTAATTTGTTTTATTTATTTTAGATGTAGATTACAGAAGATGTGACCGTCTCCGTGGTCTATTGTTCAGAGTTCTTGGTTACAGACCTAGGGGTCCCAGGTTTGATCTCCCCTGTTTCTATAGTTTCTGTGAAGCAATGGGTCTGAAACGGGGTCAACTCAGGCTAGTGAGAACAAATGAGGAGCTACTTGAATAAAGAAGTAGTGACTCCGGTCTAGAAAACTGAGATTCATGACAGGAGGTTTTATTGTGCTGACCACATGACACCCTCTATCTGGAGAAGTTGTAAATATCTTCACCAACAGTTGGTGTCCCCTAGGTCAGTGTGGATCGTTGGCGAGCTGATGACATGTTTTTTTTCACAAAATATGTTTGGATCTAATTATTCACCAACATCTTTGGGGTACAAAGGTGAAGAGAAATTATTTCTTAGAGTACATGAACAAAAAAGTTTGAAAACCACGAACTCTAGCTAACTACTTTCATGTACTGTTTCCTATCACTTTCAATATATATATATATATATCACTACATCTCATAAACTTAATTTACTGACATTGTACAATTGGATTAGGACCTTTCTACCAGCTACCATTTAAACGGCAAATGTCCTTATCTGGTTTCATTAAGTGATTTTAGAGTGACTAGTCTGTCTTCAAAAATGTCAAGAAAAAAAAGTCACTTTACCGATTCTTGCCAATATCCAATCATTTATTTAAGGTCATCTCACTTGCCGGTTCACCGGAGTCGTAAAGTGAGACAAGAATGTCCAACCACCAGATGAGGCAACAGTTTTCATCCTCTGCACAAGATGTCCTTTGCAAGAGATTCCCCCCCCCCCCCCCTCCCAAACGCGGTTAAAAAAAACCCCCCCCCCACAAAANCCCTTAACCCCAATTTTCCTCAACATATTTTGATAACTTTAAGTATATGTTTGCTTCCCCACTGGGATACTTGTTCGAAGTGATGAAGTCAAAAGTGTCAATGGTCTGGTTTGGACTTGCTCCATCTTAGAGCCTCGCATGATGATGATGCAGAACAGAAGGTATGGTAGAAGTGAAACTAATCACACCGCTCTGTTTTGTATGTAACCTGTTTCGAGTCATTGTTTTACGGTTCGATTACACAATAAACGAGGGCCATACTACCAACTATTATGTTTTGGGCAAGAGGGGTGTTTCTATTTGTCGTGGATTTATGGGAAGTCCCCAACAGGAGGTTCTAACAATTTACTCTAACATTTCGATTCTTGTTAAAGCAATTTTTACTAAACATAATTGAGGTTTTTGGGGCTATGATGTTTTATAAGATACCAATAAATTGCTAGTTTAGGCATTGAGGAGGGATACAAAGATACATAACTAACGATACTTTCAGAGGAGGGTTTAAACTTTCAACCCCCCTCATCTCTCGATACGTAGTCCTTAGGCTGGGATGGCAATGAGATATCGATGTTGAAGAATATATAGATTCTTATAGTACCAATATATTTATATCGCTGTTTTTGTATTCGACCTAGTGATTCATTGACCGGCATATTTCGTAACTCAAACTACACTTTAGGCTTGTGAAAAACATAAATTGAACGATTTAACTCCCCTTTTTTTTCTATTTTTTATAAACTTGACTGATATTTTTAATCGCTAAGGAAAACATTAAAACGTGTTTTAAGGAAATGCGAAAATTAACACTACAGAACAGCTTCCATCTGTATCTATCAGAAAATCAGGCACATTATTAATACCTATTAAAACCTATCAAAACATGCATGATTACACTTACAGAATTGGTTCGGATGCACAACACAAGTATCCCACCGTGTTGGACCCAAATGCAGGAGGAAGTATCACAAAGCACAGGTACCTCTATTCATTTCCAGGTTGTTACTAAACAACTTAAACCTTCATGATTGGGTGTACACTTGATTATTGCTTTTCTCTCAGAACTGGTTTTTTTTACAAGTTAATATGTCTGAAAACAAAGTATTTTAGCTTATTTTAAGAGCTTAGTAATAGATAAAATACTCTCAAAGAAATTTAAAACGGATTGCTCCCTCAAAATTGTTTGCTTATGGGTAACAAAGCTCTAAGATGTTTAGGAACATAACATCGAATTTTCAGATTCGGTTGTATTTATTTTACTGTGGAGTCTCAATACAACATTTATTTTCACTTAAATTTTCTACGCTTTATCAGTTCGGGGATATTTTCCTTTTTATGGGTACTTCCACATCCAGTTGAATAGTTTCAGGCAGTGGTGTGACGTGGATTGTTTGCAGGGTATATTATTATTATTATTATTATTATTATTATTATTATTATTAGCATCGCGTCTTACTACCCGTTCGGCTTATACGCACTTGCGCTAATGTGTAATGGTAGGGTGATTGTGAGATGAAATGGAGGACCTACAGTTTAACGTGGAATCCAAACCACGGTGGAGGCCTGGCATTCCCCACATTCACAAGATGTCTTGTCAGAGGTGAAGGAAGGGTTTGGTAATCAGATAAATCTGTTCCGGGAACGAGGATTGAACCCCGGCCGCAAGCACAGAAGTCTGACACCTTACCCCTAGACCGCCAGGTCTTGCAGGGTAAAGAAAGCGTCATACAACTTGTTTTGTTTGTTTTAGCACCACATCTAACTACCCGTTCGAGTTATACGCTTATGCACTAATTGCATTAATGGTTTTAGGGAGGAGGAATGGTATATTTATAGGAAACGTACACACATTTGTGTGAAGTGAGATTAGAAAATCATTTTAGAAAAACTACCTTCAGTACACCTGACCAAGATTTGGGTCTCACGCTCCTTGTCATTGACAGTTCAGTCTACTGTAAGATTAGCACGTTAGACCATGCAGTCACCAAAGTGGGTGTTACAACAATAACTGTGATACGTTTTACCTCCCTTGATCATTTGAACAACCATAAATGGAATGGACCTTCCTTCGTTACACCTGGCCAATAAATGTTCTGGGTGGTAAGAACAATTCACACGTACAGTTTAAACGATCTCTGCTTACCCTGGTAACAAACCACGTCACGCCACTGGTTTTAGTGGAACCGAATCTATAGTCTGGCATTGTGAATAACTCTGCCACAGAGTGTAGTTTGATAAATAACATCTCTGGAAGGGACTTAAAATAAATGTAACATGTCTGAAATGAGTGGATTTATTTTTTTAAAGTTTGTTTTGGCCACATATCAGTCATCGATAAATACTTTTATCTCAAACGTATAGTGTTTTCTTGAAAAATCAATATTGGAAAGTAAAGTTGCTAGTGTAAATAATATATCTTCTTCACTATCTAGACTTACAAACATAAACGAGAGATTTTTTTTTTACCCAACCGAATATTGTAGATCTTTGTACTTGGTATCAATTTCGTTTTTATCTGTAGCCCTCGCCCCCTCCCCTTCCTCCTTTATCCCTCCCCAATAGTAACCACTCATCTGTGCACCTTTATTCTTCCCAGTAGTCACACCTGTTTCTTTAAAAATGACTTGTTTACGAGGTGAGGGTGCTATTTAGCCACCTGACCCAAAAGAAGGGAACGTTTAGATCCATTTTATTTTTTTATTCCCCCGCTCATCTCGAGAGATGTATCGGTCTTCAAGGTCACAGTGAGGGGAGGAAAGATTTGTACATGTGGCAACACTGGGGGTGTGGTCACGGTTGCCGTGGCTTCAGGATGGATGGACCATTCAGAAAGTACAGACGAGCAACTTTGATGTCAGCTCAGAAATTTGTGATATATGCACAATAAAATAAATCATAACATGGTGTAAAATATTACCTCAAAAACATATGAATTGGTTTAAAAGTTGCTACCACTTATTGTTCCTGAATAACTATTTTAAATAGGCATATATATATATTTAAAATAGTAATAGATATATATATATATATGAAGGGGAAAGGGACGAGGAGGTTACTATATCCAATAAATATACACGCATCTGCATAGAAGAAGAATCAGAACCTATCTACTAAAATAAAATTCAGACCAGCAAGCCAGGATTAAAACCCCAGCGTACCCGTCACCGGAAAACCAGGCTAAATGAGCTAAAAATTTATATACAGGCAGGTGGGCACGTGATCTAAATTTCTAGCTCATTTAGACCGGTTTTCCGATAACAGGTATGATGGGGCTTATTTCCCGGCTAGTTGGTCTGATTTTTTTTTTAAGTATATAGATTCTAATTCTCCCTCTATGCAAATGTGTGTTCATTTATTATTCATTATAACTTCCTCATCCCTTCCACATTAATATAGAAAAATTCGAAACACAGGTACTAACACTTGGTGAAAAAACCCGGGTGGAGTTGAGAATGCACAAGCATTTGCTTACAAGGAGAATGAGAAAGCACGCCCAGGGCTGCCTCAACCATACTTTGGTACCCTCGAAAAATTTCATTTTGACACCTTCTTCTCTATCACACATTTATTTTAGTTAAAAGATTATTTTATGATCTCAAAATGAAATAATCTCTAGACAAAAAATCATGGATGTCCGTTGTTTTTATTGTGTGTTGCCAATAGGATTTTTATGTAAGATATAAAATTATTCCTCTGCTGAAGAACACATCGGCAATAAAATTATATTTGACTCATACAAATCCAATTTTTATCTTTTTATAACTTTAGATATCTTAATTCAATATCGGTGGGACGTCTCACTCGAGCCAGGCGCCCCTAGCGGTCAATCAGCCACTTCCCTCGCCCCGTGAGCCGTTCATAGCCGTATTTTGACCCATATTTTCCAGAATTTCAATACTCCAGTTCTGAGCTAGTGAAAGTAATGTTTCTTTCTCTAAGGAAATAGTCATCAAACCAATTATGCTCGAGGAAGTCTTACTTCGTGAATTTATTTATTCTAAATAAAACATAGAAAAATAAATAATTATTTTTAGAATTTTTTTGACACAAAATAGATTATAAATACACACACACCAATTTATGATATTAAAAAAAAGTAATATAATTTGCGACAAATAAGTTTCATTTAAAGGTACAGTACATTTATTTTACATCCATGACTATTTCCTGCCTGTGTCCTAGATCAGTTTGTTATTAAAGCCATATATTCTCCACTCCCACTGCCGGCTGGCTAGGCCTGTCGTAGCTCCATATTCCTTATAATATATCTTAAGACTATGACAGATACAACATCCAGACCCCAGCCATTAATAATTTATTACTGTGAAAGACAGTGGCGGCTCGTGTATAGGCACTGCGGAACTGCAGCACCCCCTATTTCCACTTGATATTATCGATAACATTTAATATAATGAATAATTTTCTTTAATTCTTTCTTTATTTTTGTAGTAAAATATATATTCCTTAAGCTTTATTTAATGTCATTAGTTCAGTAGCCATCCCCTAGTTTATGAAAAAGATAAAAAAATCTTTGTATGGAACTGTGCGCTTCACAGTGCCAGCTACGGGGTGTTTGACTGTTGTGCGCATGCGCACGTATGATGGGGTGAGGAGGAAAGCGGGACTACCAGGTAGAAAGAGCACTATTGCTCTTAAAGTGCCGGCTCTGGCGTGATGGTGGAAGGAAGTTTTTTTTTTTATTCAGCGTGTGTTGTGCTTAAAAACTGTGTACCATATTCTTGAATTTGATAAAGTGTAGACGAGTGTAGAGTTAGATTATTATTCTGGTTCCAGCTATTCTATTTGATTCATTTTTTTCGGTTCTTTTATTTAACAGAAATACTAAATGCGCTTGCAATATTTTCAATGGAGAAAAATTTCCTCAATTGTCATCCAGAGATCAAGGAGAAAATTATTGAACTTTTTGTGCACATTAAAACAAGAAGAATGGATTTAATTATTAAATGAATAGATCAAGCTTTAACTGCAACAATTTAAATTAAAGTAAGTAAAAAAGACTTTTTTGTTAAGATTTGATCAAGTTTTTGAATAAATTTTCTTTTTATACATGTTTTTTTTTTCCTTTTACACAATTTTAAAACAATGGCTAAATATTTTCTGGAGCAACACCCCCACTAACTTTAGCTACGAGCCACCACTGGTGAAAGGAGAAACAAACTCACATTGCTCAAATGGAATTTTTTTTCGGCCATGCCTTGAATTGAGCCCATGCCCATTATCTAAGATAGACAGATACGCTATAAACTGAACTAAAATGTCGGATGATGGTACTGTACATCTATCTGTCTGAAGCAAAATAGTATTCTGAAGGCTTTTCTTTCAATAAATAAATATGGAAACGTACAAACCAACAATATTTAATACATAATTAAGACACATTAATTATATTTTATATCGCAATGAAGGTAGTATATGTTCTATGAATACACCGTGCAAACTAATGCAATCAACCATTTACTTTCCATATCCTCGACATGACTTGTGTGTGGAGGGATGGTGGCAGAAACCCGAGAAAAGGGGGATATTAATCTGAAAATAATGTAGATTCCACAATTTATGGTTTCTAAATTTTATATTTTTGTTTCAAAAAAATTAATACTATATGTTTTTAACTGATCATAGCGATTCTCAATAAGAGTTAATGTTAATGCTATAACAGAAGAATTCCCTCTAACTATCTTTGTCACATTTGGAATATTTTTACTACGGATATTTTTTCCCAGTAAATTAAATATATCAATAATTTATCAAGTGTTCATATTTTGTAAAGCTTGTCACTTGGGATTTTTTTAATCTTGGTGAGTACATTAAAACTTTATTCCTGGCCAAGGGGTACAATCTAAAAAAAAAAAGTTTGAGAACCACTGGCTTAGAGAAAGGGTAACAACACTTTCATGGAGAAAGATTGGAACACCATTTAGGGGGAAAAACCCCCGCCTAGTTACACCCAGTTGAGATTTGAACCCCGCTTCCCCTGTCACCAGCAAACCCCAAGAAATACAAGAATGATTTATGTCTACTCTTGCCCACTGGCGCTGGCTGGTATCTTTAAAATGTCAGTGCTATAGATGAGTGGTTTGGGTAAGCTAAAGATAGTTTTTCTTCCCTTCACTTTCCACAACAAGTTCCTCTCCCCCCCCTACCCCTGAGGCGATAGACTCCCCCTCATAAGACAGGTTGTTGTGTAGGTCTGTAGTGTGGATCACATAAAGCGTTGCCTCTGTAAAGATCGGAGACGACCTTTTTATTTATTTTTTACATTCTAACCCCAAATCCAACCCTCTGTTCGCATATAGTTATCCCATTGCCCATTCCTTCTCACTTTACAATAACCTGTGGTTTTGCAGGTGTGTGGAGTTTTTTATAAGCTATTTTGTGTCGTTTCTGCACCTCGCAACACTTAGGATAGTATACAAAAACGAGACTGAAGGATGTTTGGATGTTATAGTGTAATTTTAGTGGCAACATTTGTATGTTAAGGTGGGATGAAAGGGGATGTGAGAAAAAGAAGTGTTATAGCAGTTTTTATGACGAAACATCATTTTGGACAAAAAAAAAATAAAAATATTACTCCAGTACAAACATCGAATTTAATTTTATTCACATGATAACCTCAAAATTTCTTGAATATCTGTCAAGGTTGTTCTAGAATTCAATGACAACTTTTTCTCTTCATTTAAAAAGTTTGTTGGATAATACCACCATGTTCATAACATAATTATATTCAAGAACTAATGATACCACTCTGTGAAGAACAACTCTGTTTGTACTGGAGCAATATTTTATTTTATTTATCCAACAAATTATTTTGCGATAAAAATAGCAAAAACGCTGGATCTTTATTCGCGTCCCCTTCCATCCCACAAAAAGAAAATTACGGGGTCGTTTTCCCAATAAAATATGTCTGAGCGTGGAGCTTTAATAGCCAGATACTCAACACTGACCCTACATTAGCACTTAAAGTTGTTTGAACAGAGCTAATGTTGAGAAAAATCTGTAAGATAGCGTTTGTGTCACTGAGGAAAAGGTGATAGTGGATGCTAACGTTACGTTCCATTGAGAACCAAAAAATCTATCTTCGTCAGCGGTGGAGTGACTGTACAGTCTTGGGATGAAATTTTGTTGGTGGGTAAGCAGGGTGGGGGAGGAGGCGGCTTAGCAAGCAGACAGTCCTCTCTGGCTATTATGACTGAAAACTGTAAGTCAGGGACCGAACTAAACCCTCTGTTGATTTATAAGTTAACCTTATCTTGATTTAAACACTAAGCTCCCTTATTTATTTTATTTTAACGATGAATGGTGGTCGGAGTTCAAATCCCGAATAGGTAAACTAAGAGTGCATCTTTATAAATGGTTTCCCTTTGTCCCTCCACAAAAATGTGGGTACATTTCCTTTGTTATAGATATTGCTCATCATTAACACACTAGTTTAATTAATAAAATTAGAAATATTAATTATACTAAGTACACAGATATGCCGAACTAATAAAGTGGAGGGAAGGGGGGTGCGGATGTTGTATTTAAAGCATTATCTCTACACGATGTCGAATATGAGTATTTGATAATTACGGTTACAGCCTCATCTACATATTATTTAAATTAAAAAATGATATATTGACACGGGAATTGAACTTAGGACCTACAAACTATGTTTTGTTAGTTGTTGTAAAACTAATTCGTTACGTCTGAACAAAGGGGAGAAAACACATTAGAGAAACATTTGACAAGAAAGGACATAAACAAAGCGTGATTGAAAATATATGTCTGATGTGTGTTATGATTGTGGAGGGAAAAAGGGGAGGTGAAATATTGATGTAGACATTCTGTGCACAAATGCACATATTTATTGTTAGTGTCCATCTGGACATGTTTGTAACCTGAAACTAGCTAATACAGTAGTGGCTCTCAAATTATGTTACGTGATGCCATTGTAGGTTGTCGGTGCTCTACTTTCTTTTTCTATTTTTACTTTTTTTTTAGCATTATGTGTCTTACTACCTGTTGAGATTATACGTCTTTGTACTAATTACTATAATCTTAAATCCAGGACAGACACAAAATCCATCCCCAGGCCGTCAATTCATCACTGTGAAAGGGTAAACCCACATTCCAACAATGATACATTTTTCGACCATGCCAGGGATCGAGACCGGGACCTTTAGCTCCGTAGGTGGATGCACTACCGACGAGGCTCAGCTTAATAATTTTCTAACATGATATTTTATTAAAGTTATATCCACTAACACATTTATAGATTTTTTTTTGTACAAAAGTACTCATTTTAAAAAAAAAATGTAAGGAGGAGGCACAGCATAGACTTTCTCGCTACTGTGAATAAAAACGAGATATTTAATTTACTTAAGACTCGTTAGCTATTTGAAACGAGATAATAGACATTTAGCACATTCTAACAGAGCATAAATGAAATAATATACATTGTTAGAGAAAATAGGAACATCACACCCACTGAGCATTACAGCCATTTCCAAATTCAAAGATCTCCGTTATATATATACTATAAGTGTATTTTATAATATGTATATATTTATTATATAAGAGTATTTTATATATACACAGTATATCTATGTATACACATACACAGTATATATATACATACATATATACATACATACACAGTATATATACATATATAAGTAGTTAGCACGCCCACCTATTCCACCCCCCAGGCTATCAATTAGCCTACTTTCCACATCCGGTTATTCCCCTTCCCCCACCCCTGTACTTTCAGGTCATTTTGAG
>CABEEJ010006119.1:14546-42998 GCA_901482245.1 Timema douglasi | reverse complement strand
CAACGCTAAGTTTAACCAACGATTAGACTTTACAAACGGTTAAGTTACGAGGACTTTAACGTGACATTGTAAGATTGGGCCTAAGTTGTGATCTTGATCAATTAATGTTTATAATAAACTGAATATCTATGTATAATGGCTGGAGAAACATATTTGGCTTTGGAAAACCTGGAAAAGTCAGGTATTGTTAAAATATAGTTTGTTTGGACACCCAGAGCTACAAAGTTTGTTGTAATGTTTTCCTTTATTGTCATGCTATTAAATAATTTATTTGTGAACTTATACTCGATTCAGATATAACCACACAATATTGTTCTAGTTACTGCCAATGCAATAACCAAATATCTTATATTAACATTACTTGTATAGTCATCGTTGACTAAGACCTATTTTAATGGAAACTAAATGCTTAATATTGCTATATGTTAACCAAAACTATTCATTTCTTTAAATTGAAAAGTGATACCTGGACACGGGCATTGAACCCAGGACCTCTAATTTAGTACGCCATTGCTCTAACCACTGAGCTATCCACAGCTATCTAGATCATTGGTCCTGGGTTTGATTCCTGTGTCCAGGTTTCATTTTTCAATATAAAGAATACAATATTTAGAAGCGGTTATAACCAACCGTAACCAACAAATATAATAGCTTGGCTATTTAATCCAAAATGCTTAAGGCTATGTTTACTATTTTTAAATGTTTGTAAATAACTATGATAGTTAATTAACTACCTATCAATGTTAAAATGTATTTTTATTTATATGATTTTTATGTAGGGCGTCCGAACATTTCCTAAATATAATGGTTGTTTTCTGTCTAGTTTATAATTAAAGTGTAATGTTTATATTTAAACAGACTATGATAATAGTTAAGGTTGTTTGGTTGATATACAAATCAATATTAACATTTTCTACATTAAATAATATTATTATTATTATTATTATTATTATTAGGCCTACCGTATATTCTTGCCAGATGTATTCCTCAAAACATCATTTTGACCAATTTAAGGGATGAAAAATTTACTTTTTTATACATAAGAAACTACTTTACTGGTAAGAACATGAATAAATATGTTGCCGTAACCATGATTGGGAAAATACACATTCAAGTATTCAATTAAAACAGCCATAATCTACTTAGCATACTAATAATAAGTTATAGTCTTATCTCATTGGTTAGAAATATGCAAACTCGGTTTTTTCATTTGGAGAAAGCCCCCAAGCCAAGCCCATTTTAAATTCAATAATTATATAATTTTAAATCATAATTAAATAAACTTTTAATTCAAAATAGTGGTATGCTATTTGTAAGTATGAATGCTAAAGAAGCCCATTGACACGATGTCATCATTAGAGCTATTAACTATTAAAAAAATTCTCAACACTCATTCAAACTTATGTTTATTTTTTTATAAACTTCATTTATGTTTCAAGTCAAAATTTACAAATACATATTATAGTTTTAAAATTTGGTATTTAATTTAAATATTTACCCGTCGAGGAAAGAGTTGGGGTACAGGGAGTACATGAGATAGTAGAGGAAGCAATGGTGAGAGGGTATGGTCATGTAATGAGGATGGAAAAAGAGAAGATGCTAAAGAAAATATTATAAATGAAGTATGTAGGAAAAAGACATCAAGGGAGGCCAAGAAAGAGACGGGAGAAGCAGATAGTAGAAAGTGTTCAAGTGAGGGGAGGAGAATGGAATAAATTAAAGGAGGGAGATGAAGGCATTTTACTAAACTGACCTCCTGGAAACAGTTGATGATGATGGTCATGTCACACATACATGCTCTAGATTGACTAAGGCTGCAAGCTATCACGGAATAGACCAATTTTATTAAATATGTGTTTTTGTAGTTATTTTTTGACAACCCTAGTATCTTCGATCGTGTATATATCTTGCCACAGTTTTGGATACTATATAGCATTATTAAGTTTCAGTGTATTTCATCATTGCTACTCCTGGTATTCCATCAACTGCCATTGCCATTTTATCTGTAAAATATGTCAAACAGTATTTTGTTGTGACATTATTTATAGTTATATTTCAAGGAAAAGTGTAAAATCCAAAGAGAGATGAAAAGGATGCATTCTTTTTATTTATAACTTTTGTTTGTACTCTTTGCCCACCCTGTAAGGTAGCAAGCTTACCTAGCATTATTCCGCTATGGTGTAGCTTATCAGATAGGGACATAGTGTATCTGCTACTTTTCCTGGTAAACAGAGCTACTTACATGTTTCATCACAGTTAGGTTATCTCTGATTTATGTTATTGTATTTTATAGGGGAAATATTTGACTAAATGCTTAAACTTTGACGGATAAAACATCTTTACTATTCTAACACTCACGCAGGTGTTTGTTTGACGTGTGCTCTGCTGGAAATGAAGTTACGCAGCAAGTTTAGCACAGTTGAAACTTGTTCTAAATACCATGGTTGACATATTTCAACAGAATGCACTCCTTATATCCAATGATGCTTTTGAAATAATACCGAGTCTCAAAGAGAGAGAGCTCAGTAAACAGATAAACTATTTATTCAAGTAAGTGTTGATATATAACTTTATTTAAAAGTGTTTATTATTTATTGATGGTATTAATAACACCCCTAAGCACTCAATTTTCAATACAAATAATAAAATATAAAGTACATTATCTAATATTTTAAGCAACAAATTGACAAAATTGGAATTCTCAGATTTCAAATCGGTGCTATTTTGCAACTTTAGATTATATTATTTGAAATTCATTATAATACTCTTAAATTTCCAAAAAGTATTAGGTATCTATTGTTGGATATATTTTTCAAATGTGTGCTAAGTCTAGTCCATAGAACCTCAAGTTACGCAGTTCTACTAGTCAGTTCTTGTAATATGAATATTACCGTAATTAATTACATTAAACTTGCAGCTAATTGCATTATTGAAGTTATTTTGTTGAAAAGTTTATTTCATTTGTTGTGTGTAAACTACTGGCCTCTAGCCACAATAACAAATGAAATGTATTCTGTATTTTGTACCTGAGTTTTCAGGTAGAAATTATTAATTATATGCTAAACTATTGTAAGACCTTTCTTATTGGAATTTCAAAGTATATATGGCTGTAAAATATAAATGACAAATTGGTTTTAAAATTAGCTCTATGAAAACTTAAAGCATATATTTGTAGGTTTAAGATATTACATTAATCGATTAGATTTTTCATGAAAGTATTCCATACTCTTTATAAGAAGATTGATCATTTTGTGTGTTAGCCGAAATAGACCACAAGAATGAATGTTGACTTTCAAAGGTCACTGTTGTAGAAGTTTATAGTATTTTACTTGCAGTTTCATTATAATTTTTCCTATTTAAATATCAATGTTAATGAAGATCAAAGGAAATAAATCTCTTATATTATTATACATTATATGAATATATATTATACAATTTCAAAACTTCTTGATATTAACATGTTTAAGAATGTATGCTTCCGAAATTTATGTGTTCATAATGTTATTCTGAGATTGTAGAAACTGTATAAAAGTGTACCAACTTTTTAAATTTTATGTGCATTTTATTAGTGAGAGGCTTAGTGTGATACCAAAGATTATTTTTTGTGACTAACCACAAAAAGTTGTATTTTATATTTTAACCGATTTTGCTCGTTTTTACATTGCCATTCCTTTATGCACTTACTGATTATTTACTATAATACATTTCTCTCTAACTGTGTTGCATCTTTTATATTGCATTAGAAGATGTGCAAATTTACGTACATTTAATTATTATTACTTGACCTAGTTAAGTTTTTAATGTTTTCTAAGGAAATGATCTAAGATATAATTTTTAAACTTTGGGGTGCTATCAACAATTAAAACATAATTTTTTATGCAGAAATTCCAAAGGCTGCGGACTGAGTGGCAAGATATTTTTTCAATAAAACACACTTTATGTGCGGTTTTTACCACATAGTATTTTATTTGATTAATTTTCCTTTTCAGTTATTTGCAAATAAAATAAAAAAGACACGTTATCAGTTGGTCTATCATCATAATTATCAGTTTATTGTTCCAATAAACCGAGTACAATTTGTGAATCTCTTTAATTTCTTTCTATCGAGATACATTTCTTCTCGGTATTCTCCCGACTACCTCCGCCCTCCACTTCCTCCCCACTCCTCCAATATCCATCCTCTTCTCGGTATTCTCCCGACTACCTCCGCCCTCCACTTCCTCGCCACTCCTCCAATATCCATCCTCTTCTCGGTATTCTCCCGACTACCTCCGCCCTCCACATCCTCCCCACTCCTCCAATATCCATCCTCTTCACCTACCCGAACCATTTCATCCTTGATTTTGATTGTGATTTTTTCACATAAGGGTTCTTTTATATCAGTCTGTAGTGTCTCGTCGAGCCTAACCTGGGATAAGCTGTTACTGAAAGATTTTGATTTGTCTTAGATTTTTATACAATCAAAAACTTAATTGGATCATGAATTGTTCATTACCAATGATAATTACCATAGTGTTTGTCTGTCAGTCCTCGATGATTGTACTGGAGGATAAAAATGCTAACTTGTGTAAAATATGTTGCATTTCTTTTTAAGATTGACATAATATCCAAACATATGATTGAAATGTTTGTGAATAAATATCACTCAAACTAAAATAAAACCTAAAGGAATTAGCTTATATTTAATTGAGAAACTATTCTAATTGTAATATTTAAAACATAAACGTGAATTATTTTTATTAATTTTACCACCCAAAGTGTATTATTTTATTATTCTTTATTAATACACATTGGTTAAAAATTGATTTATAGTTGTGCAGTGAAATATGTAATATTATATTTTAATAATATTTTAATTTAACCAAAATGATGTGACATCTGTTAAATATTTTCATGTAGACTGTATGCTTTTGTGCCAAATATAATGCTTATAATATTGTAAGCTATAGAAAAGTGTGTATTAAAATTGTATTAAGTTATTTTTAGCTTAATTCACATTGCATGTACGTACTTAATTGTTCAAAAATAATGTTACCATCTTGTTGCCAAATATAAACGATCTCAGGTTTTCGCCCTTGTATCAGTTTCAAAGTATTGCAGGGCATAGACGCCGACTTGTTAAAAACATTGGGGATGCTCTGTAAAAAAAGGGGGGGATAGGGGTCAAGCTGAGCACCTCTGAAAATATTTTTGGGGGTGCTTAATATGCAAAGCATATGATGCAGGGAAAATAACAAAATTAAAAAAGCTTTGATTTATTTAGTTTTCAACAGGGATCTTGTAACTAAGCTTATTCATCATTGTAAGACCGTTAGAGAAATGGTGGGTGTAGTGTAACCTTTATTTATCACTAAAGATAAATGATAAATATGTTTCTTCCGGGAAGTGGGAGCTAGCTGCAATAATATTGCACGCAAAAATGGACACTTTTTAAAAAAAAAAGGTAGATAATGTTTAAGTGGTACCAGACCAAAATGAGTGACAAGACTGAAAATAACCCTAAAATATGCTATAAATGAATATTGTAATGTAATCGAATCTAAAATATTGTAATAGTGGTTTTTTTACCTTCCACTTCTTACTACCCATACAACCTCTGTTTTTATTCAAACTGTGCTTCGATTGTTTGTCACTTGATTCAGCTTTTTCAAAAATACACTAAAAATCACATATAACTTTCATATTTTATTTACTTTCAGATAACACCACACTTTTGTGTGACACAATCTTTATACTACATCCTTCTCTAAATTTGAATTAAATTGCAGATGGTACAAGCAATGTGAAAAAGCTATTATTATTATTATTATTATTATTATTATTATTATTATTATTATTATTATTACTATTACATTTTGTAATACTATTTATTCATCAAGTTGTTTCTTGTTATTGTATTTTGTTATGTTTCCATTTGACATTATTTCAAATAAAAATGTTTATTTTAAGTGTTCTTTTTTCAAACCTTTATTAATTGGCTACAATTTTGAATAAATAATTTTTGTTTGAACGAAATATTTGCATATTATTATTTATTTATCATCAATTCTTGTTGTAAAAATTGTTCAACCTTTAGAATAAAATTCTACTATAGTTTTTTGCTAACTATTTTAAAAACCAATTTTTAGTCAGATATTAAGAGCATTTTGCTGGCCAGAAGATAGCTCCAAACACCTCGTCAAGGATGTTAAAATGTAACCTGTCGTGACAACACTGGTAGCACCTTGCCACCCTGACCAATATGGGAAACTTGTCATTTCTGTTTGGTTAACGTTCGTAGATACATAATTTATAATTTTGTTCTTGTATTTCTATGACAACTATTGATTAAATCTTGGATGAAACCATAAAGAGACACACAAAGTATAGTTGTAATTTTATATTCTCGGCTACAGGGTGCTAATATATTTTAAACAAGACAACTTGACAGTTTAAATGTTTGTATACTATTGGGATTAAAAAATGTAACTCAATAGGCAGACTTGCCACCGACTGAACTAAGGGTTCTGTCTATTCAATTTAGGTTAATGACTTTATAATGATTACAGGCCTCAATGACAAAATATATGTGTGTTAGGTTACTTTTGAGTCTGCAGTACCTAACTTGTTTATATTTTCAATTACATTTAATTTACTTTAAATGAAGTTATTTGACTATTATAAAATAAGATTTTAAAAATCATTAACAGTATCTGAACTTATATTAAAATTAAAATTATTATAAGTTAAAATCTTTTTGTACCTTTTAACCTTTTTTTCAGGATTCGTCACTTTTAAAACAAAATGAATATATGTGAATAGGCATTAAGAACGTTCATTATTGTGAATGTTCTGTGACTAAATATTAGGTAGTATACATTTGTAAATATTCTGGAATATTTCCTCACCCAGCTATTTCTTATTAAGTATACTTTAACAAGTCCTGCACCATGATGCTTTCTTAATTATTTTTCCTGTTTTAATTATTCGATAAGTCACTCGGCCAGGCAAAGGTAACCAACATACAAATGCCTAATTCAGAAAGATTTTGTAAATTCAAGTTTATGTTTGTAGGTGTGGTTACCAAGATGCAGGAAGAAATTCCTTGTGTTTTTTCGAGACCTTTTCTGCTAAATATTGAAGTGTACTTCTTTCAAGGTCATCAATCCCCTGGTTCTGAGCGTCCTCTGAGACAAACTGAAATTCACACTCAAGTATATTCACAAGAGAGGGATGTTCATTTATCCCTCCTCTGGTTTTAATAGAGAATAGATTTTACAGTACATCCTGATTAAGCCTACGAGTTAAAAAAATAATGAAAGTTATACTTTTCTTCAAACCTTGAAATAAATCCACTGAAGACTTAGATTAAATTATACACCCTTTATTAAATAACTACACAACATTTCATTGTGTCCAATATTTTGTTTTGATTAATCGATTATTTGTGTGACATCAAAAGAATGTTATTGTACCAGAAACGCTAAAGGTGCATTTTTTGAAATGAAGATGTCTAACAAAACAAATCAAGAGTCATCCTATCGTTTTATGCACCTCATTGGCACAGAGGCAATATTAGTAGGTAACTATAGCCTATACATATTTCCCGAAATAAATAATACACACAATCACTACCGTAAACTAATTTATGTATTTGACTCTATTCTGAAATTACCATTTAGACAAACCCAAGTAGGTAAACTCCAAGAACCCTGTGTACAGATAAAGTACACATGTCTTTATTATTTCTTTACCTAGCAGAGTAAGCTCGTAATCAAGTTCAAATTTGTTAAAGACTAAGAGGAAAAAGTCCTAAGCCATGGTGTTGGTTGTTTCAATTGTCTTTATCTCAGGCCATAATAACATTAAGGCAAGCATTTAAACTTATTTAAATGAAAGGTAGTTAATACTTTACAACCATACATATACTCCATTCACGGTAGGAATTACTCTCTGGAAAGTCTTTTTTCTTACCAATATTCTACTATATAATAGATTTCTGGTAGGGAAAAGGGTCTTTCAGAAAACAATTCCTACGGTGACGGACTTTACATACCTAATCACCCCATCCCCCTACGGGGTAGGCATGGAACTGTGAATATGGCTAAAAAAAATAATTCATATTTAATCCATCCTCACTAACTCTCTCCACATATCCCTGTCCTTGCATACTCCATACTTCAACATCATCCAAACACCAAGTCATACATGCTCTTTTATTATTAAAACTCTGTTTCTTTTTTTCACACATCCATATATTTGTTTCGTCACTCGGTCCATACTCATCCTCTCAATATGCCCAAACCACCGTGTATACTGTCATTTTTGTCTCCCTCGATAGTTCATTCTTCGCAATAGTCCACATAAATCCAACTACTTTTCGAAATGCATTCACCCGTTTATTGATTTCACTATCTACTCTTCCAGTTTCACAGAATATTATGCCCAGATACAAAAATCATTCCCTTGTCCCCACAGTTTTCCACCTATACTAAGGCTGTATCCGAATAGTCAAGTACACTTTACTGCAGTCTTGATGGTTTTACACTTCTCGCGGTTTTCATAGCGAAGACTGCATCAAGTGCTACTTCCTACCGAATAACTTAGAAACTATATAAACGCCATCTATCAGCCCTAATGAAAACTAATACGACTATTTGAAATTGGCGCCATTTTAAACAGACCTACGAACATTGTGTTGATATTTTTCATAGCAGGTTGAAGTTAAGTATGCCAAGAAACAATAATTTAATACTTATGGCGATCATTAATGGAAGACACAGATTACTCGGTCAGTTTCTGGAAATACTGCACCTTATATTATTAAGAATGATTGCAATCCAGCAACAACATGTAAGTACAATATTTTTTCTACTTTTTACCTTTGTTAAACTATGTTTTAATAAACAGGTTGATTCAGATATTTGACAGACAATGCTCTAGCGGCTATTGATGGATGTCACGTCAAAGTAAGAGTGATCGGTTCAAACAAGCAAGATTATTTTAATCGCAAATTAGACTATAGTGTGCAGTTTCAGGCAGTTGTTGATGACCAGGGTATGTTTTTAAATATTTATTCTGGGTATCCTGGCTCAGTTCATGACTCTAGGGTGTTACGAGGGAATATCCTCCCCGAGGTTACTTTTTGCTAGGAGATGGAGGTTACCCCCTATTGCAGCGTCCCATCTGTTTGTTTACACCATACAGAAACCCAAATCATAATGATGCTGAAATATTACAATTCAATTTGTCCCACAGCAGAGCAAGTATTGTTGAGAGGACTGTGGTATGCTTAAAGCTCGCTGGAGAACAATGTTCATGAAGACGGTAGAGATTCGACACAGCTGCGTGTTGTGTTACGCACGATGTGTGGATGTCACTTGGTGATACTTTACAACACGTGTTCGAACCTGAAAATACTGAACCAAATGAAGAAGCTGATGAGGAAGCGACAGTCTACATAAACCTCCTGGCTTGTAGGCTTAATGTAAGACTTATTTTAACAGTTGCCCTAGCCTTAATATTTTTTTTTACGATTTTTTTTTAAATTCTTTATGAACATGGGGGGGACAAACAGCCCAATATTATTTAAAGTTAGAATAAAATGTAAGTTTATGGCAATGGGTTTCCTTTTCACTCCCCAGGCACCCCTACATTTCAATGAAGTACCAAACCTTGCACATCAACACCTAGGTCTAGATGACGAGAAATGGACACGTCTTATATTGTGCTTAATGGTGACCTGGCGGTCTAGGGGTAAGGTGTCACACTTCTGTGCTGGCGGCCGGGGTTCAATCCTCGGTCCCGGCACAGAGTTATCTAACAAGACCTGTACTTACTAATCACAACTTGTGGATGTGTGAAATGTTTGTATTGTGCTTAAGTATCACACAATGAACTTTTTTTAGTAGACCTCCTTATTAATATCCAACCTTGTCATCAATAACTGCCTGCAATTACCAGAAAGTATCGCCTAATATTGTGCTTCTTTGGTATAATATCCATATAGTTATTGTGTTGTTGCTTTTTTTTCTTGGGTAGGAACATGCCTTGAATTATGTGATAAATAAAAAATAATAATTTTGTTTAATTTATACCACTCTGACCTGTATAAACATTACAAATTAATAATTCTGTGAAAATAACAGAAGAAATAAAATTACATGCTGTGATTAAAACTTGAAGTTTATTAGAATGAATCCATATAAACATTAATTTTCGAATAAAACATTTTAGAGGTGATTTTTGTTTGTGTTTACAGTAGTGAAATAAAAGTAAATAATATTTGAATTGAAAACTTTGCTTTAGGCTATTATATTTTGCAGAGCCGAGTTTTCAAGCCATCTGTACCAAAATCCCCAGCTTATATAAAAATATTAATAGTATCATGAATGATACAACTTTGATTTAAACCACTGTAAATTAAGGCTAAGGGCCAGTTTCATAGTCAAGTTTAGTACGCCTCAAGTGCGGCACTACACTAAGTACAAGACGACACCTACCTAAACCAGAATGGAATGGGCCAGTTTCCTATGCGAGAACGGCCCATTCCATTCGAGTTTAGGTAGGTGTCGGTTGTACTTAGTGTAGCGCCGCACTTGAGGCGTACTAAACTTGACTATGAAACAGGCTCTAAGCCTACATTAGATAATTTGACAATGGTTCAGAATTTACACACAATATCTCCAAGGCCTAAGAAGAACGCAATGGGATTATAATGTTAATCGTATTAATGAAACAACGTTGATAAAAAAAGATCAAATAAAAATTAAGGTTATGGCTATATTTGATAGTAATTTGAAAATGATTGGGAATTGAGATTATGGTTTTAAATTTTATAGCCTATAACACAAATAACCTCATACTAAGTCCCAATGTATAGAAGAGGAAAATGTTTTCATGGAAACCTAAATGAAGGGCTCGGGTACAAATAATGTAATCTTACATTTTGCATTTTCATGTTGTATCAATTTTTTTTTTTAAATGTGCATGTGAAGGTTTGACAGGCCTAGAGACAGCTAGTAGTGTAAAATGTAGAACTTGAATAAAAAAAAATTATCCAGGGCATAGTCTGGAAACAGTAATGGATTAAAAACTTTTAATTTTGTAAGTTGACACAACATGAAAATGCAAGATGTTAGATACAATTATTTATACCAGTAGGTACCGTTCAAATTATGTATTATGCCAAAAAATACAAATTTTACTTTCCAGCGCCAGGGCGATTCATGACACAATAAGATGTAAATAAAACATGATAATAAAAGGTATATTTTAAAAATAATTTTTTGACAGGTTGTAAAGTTAATAAACATTTATATAGTAATTATAATTATATAAAAAGTATATTAGCCTATGAAATTATTACTATTGAAAAAAAATAAGCCAAAATGTGTTTATTTTTCTCTAAGTTTTTCCAGGAGGTCATTAAGTCTATCACCTTGGTGCTGAAAAGTTTCTAAGTCTACTTGTATTTTCTGACAAGTTTCTTTGAAAACATTTTCCTCCTCAAGCCTCCTCTTTTTTTCCTCTTCTCACATGTTCTGGTGTCGATGAGGAGAGATGTACTAGCTGACTCATCAGCCTCCCAACTGCAAGACGCAGAGCTCTTACTTGTGGACCTTTAATAGTGCAAAATACTTCCGAGGGGTTGATTATATCCCACTGCCAGGTCCATGGCCACCCAAAAGGGCCAAGTATTGGGGGTTTCTTCCCCTTGGGTGCCACTTCCTGTCTTTGGATTCTTTAGATCCTGCAAATGTATGTATAAAGAATATACAGTAGTAGGCCTATGATATAATTGATAAAAGGTGATTTTTATTTGTATTTAAGGTTCTGTAGCAATTATGCTCCAAGTTAAAACAAAATGGGCAAGTCAATCATAATACACTTACCCAATCTCACCGACCAGGCTAGGAACCTCGAGTAACAACACGTCTGGCTACATGAACAACCCGCGAACAACTGCTAGCGCCGAGCCTAGAGTATAGTGATGGGTCGCTCGTGAGCGAGTCATTCAAATTGAACGACTCTTGAACGAGAGCTGTGAACGAATGACTCTCGCTTCGCGAGCGTGTCATTCACGCCACCATTACTCACGACTTTTTCGCTCTCGTACATCCGCTCTGGCAAGAGTCAGGAGTGTTTGTCATTCGCGACTCTTCTGTCGTTCTTCGTTCGCTACTAAGAAAAAATCAACTATAAATGCTTACTATCGTTACTAGATAGCAGCACTGCCTACAATATTAAACTAACAATTTTTCTTAACATCACTTAGACATAATTCTGTGAATTAGACACTAAAGTTTATATGCTAAGGTTAATTATTATAAGTAATATGAGTAAGTAATAGAATTAAAGAATCAAACGCAATAGGATTCGGATAAATTACATATAAAACTTAATTCGTTCATAAGTTGAAAGGAAAGAGACAGATTTGCACGCTCGGAACGGGAATTGTGAGAACTAGTTAGCGCTCGCTCATCAAGTTTTGGAAGGGGAAGGGGTGAAGGGATTGGGAGCGAGCCAGCAATGCGGTGAACGATATGACTCATATGAACGACTCTTCATGAACGACTCTTTTGAGTGAGCGAGCTTATGTGAGCTAGCTCACGTCAACGAGCAGGTTCGACCCATCACTACTAGAGTAGCATCTCGCCGCTAGAGACCACCACCCTGCTCAATGCCACCCAACAACAACGAGAACAGTGTAGAAAAGTATAGTAACTGCCAGACCTTGCCAGAAGAAAATAGACGTTTCTAGTGCCGCGCACATTCCCCCTTCCTGTGTGTTTATCTCAGTGATCCCCACCCTTTTGTGATCCCGTCTCTCTTTTTCGACGAGTGTGCACCATATAAAAGACCGTCCGTCAAGTAAGACACTACTCTTGGACTAGGCTTGGACGCTGTAGGACGAAGCGGAGGCTTCAAGGACATGTAGATATAATGTAAGGAGAAATTCATTTTCGGCGTAAATTTAGATATTGTAACTATTCAAAATTCTCTTTTGGTCATTCTTTCTTTTAAATATAATTATTGAAGTCTTGTATGAGTCTTCGTTCTTTTTGCAGAACATATCAAATTAACTTTATTTATCTCACTGGTGAGTTGTGTGGTAATATGAGTTTAGTAAATATTTATGTGGGAAAGTTCGTTAAGAACATTATGTCAAATTTTCAATGTTAGTAAAGTTAGGCGTTACGCTTGACAGTTATAATACTCTCAGAGAGAGTAGGCCTATTTGGCGTGAAGCGCCAATGACTTTGTAAGACAGGTTAAGTTCTTGCTTAACTTGAGTGACTCCAGTCCTCCTCTTAATAGGTATTGCCTATGGGCATTGCTGTGCTAACAAAAAATAATATATATAAAAATTATACTAAGCAATTTTCCCCCTCTCTCTGTACCGGAGGACCAAGGCATCCTATACAATAAGGTAGCAACAGGTAATTTGTTGCAACAAATAACTAGCAAGTTACTACACACGGGCAGGACCCAAAGGGCATATACTCAGAACCTAGCATGAACAATACTATGAAAATAGATGAGGATAATTTGCACCAGGGAAGCTGTCTGGATAATAAAAGGTGAGTTTACAAAGGCACAAGACTGTTGTCTGTCAGCTCAGGTCATTAATGTACCGGTCAAAAAGGTATAAAAATGTATTTATATAGGGAAAGTTCCAATTCAGGGTTCTAGGCCTTGACTTATCATGGGCTGGCACACGACCAACTGGTCTAACCCAGAAACATTAAAAACATGACCATATAATGTTAAAAATATATAAGGAAGGCATCAAACTCTCCCAAGGCGTATCCATGGTGTCTACTCAACTTGACCAATGAAATCTCCGATTTTTTCCATTGATTTCCCCTGATCAATTCCTCAAATTCCCCACTAAAATGTATGTAACATCCTTCTAATTCCCCCACCCCTCTCCCTTCTCCACTCGTTTTTCTATTAATATTTTTTATGAATAATAATAATAAGTTTTAAAATTTGAATATTTTTTAAATTTGTATTAAAATTGTTTACTAGGAATTAAAACTATATTACACAGCTACAAACAAAAAAATGACATAATTTACTGATTTAATGATTATTGTATTTCATATTTTGAGTAAAATATGGTTTTCCCGGATTTTTATTGTGATTTACCAAATTCCCGGCTTATTCCCGTTTTTTCCCGATCACTTCAAATTCCCGGCTAATTCCCGTATTCCCTGATTTTCCCGGATGGTAGACACCCTGGTATCACACATCAAGGTAGTTGAAACGCGAGCCACGCCAGATGGACAGAAATGCCCCACGAGTTGATCACTGTAAACTGGTTCAAAAGAGCAAACTCAAACCTAATTAGGTATAACTATCTAGCTTGGAACAACCTAAACAGCCCCTTTGTCGACAAAAGGCCTTGTTGAATATAACATGGTCAAACAGGATAAGGTGTAGGAATCATCCCTATTCAAACCGCTGCTCTTAAGGTCTAAGCAAAAAACATGTGAAGTGTAAAATCACTCCACGGCATGTAAACGGACATACGGCAGTGGACCTAAAATTATAAGACCTAAAGTCACAACTCCTAAACTAAATTTATTAACTTTCATAACACCTAACTTTATAAGATCTAACTTTATAACACCTAATTTTATAGCTCCTAACTTTACTAGACCTAAAGGCACTGGACCTAAAATTAATTTTTCATAGATTACTTTAAAATATACTTAACTTTTTAAACAGGCAGTGGACCTAAAATTATGAGACCTAAAGGCACAAGACCTAATTTTATAAGACCTAATCTCACAAGCCAACAAGCACAAGACTTAACGGCACAAGACCTAAATTCACAAGACCTAAATGTGTATGGAATGCCGGCATAAGTTCTAAAACAACATTCTTTTTAACACACTGATAGGAACACAAACTAAAGGCGTGAGTCTTGTCTTGTCTCGTCTAGTTTTCTGAGGAATGGGAGGTCGTAGTTCAAATCCTGCTGGGTGTATCGCTCTCGTTATATAAAACATACCTTTAGAGATAAAGTGTTTAATGAACGCGACCAAAATGCTTGGAATGTGGAATAATGTCAAGCTCATCTAATCTAGTTGCCGCTGACAAGGAAGTTGGGATTATAAGCTCGGCTGAACGTACTGAGGTATTTTTCCTATGATTCCTCACTCTCTCTTTCAAGCTAATGTGTAAACATTTCCCCTAAGTTCTTCCTTTCTTAGTCACTTTAAAATAGTGAAATTAAATTTGGATAGTTCGAACGAAAAGTAAGATGAAAATCTCAAACAGGCAGGATTGCCTCATTGTTAATAATCTCGACTGACGTGGTCAGCTTTTATCTAGGAAGTTAATATTTGTCTATCCTTTTCAGGTATGCTAGGAGTGTTTTCCCATTTATATGTCTACTCATTCTTTCTTCACATATTTTACCATATTTAAAATAAAAATATATTTAAAAAAAGTATTGTAGGGACATAATTATTATTAACTAAAATAAAATTTAACTGCGAAATAATCGTGGCCCAAATTTTTATGTCGTGCGTATCACGTATTTACTAGCACGCTTGGGCTCTCCACATATTTCACAAAGGTGTAAGAAAGAGAACTGCAGAGTTTAGAGGATATGTACTTTTATTTGTGTGGAGGAAAAATAATAAACAATTTATTAAAACTCACTCTCAGGCCTCAGTACACTTGACAGCAATTTGTACCCGGTCTCGCTATCAACAAAAATTCAGTCTATTCTATGAATCATTCGATCACCGATGCGGGCTAAAGTGCAGTTATTGAGGGAATAAAGCAACTTTCATAATTGGATGCGTGTATTTTACAAGCTTAATCTCATGACATATGACATTAGCAACTTCGATTATTTATTGAGCTAATTAAAGGATAATTCTTATTCAAATACATATCATATTTTAACCATCGAAAGTCTTGAACGCCGCATCAATCACACAAATAGGTCACCTACAATATTATTATTATTACCACCACCCTCAACCTTATAGCGTGATGTGGAAAATCAAAATGGCTTTACCCCCCCACCCCCTTGTGTGCAGCCTCCGCAGGNCAAAACCCAAGGCTCTATAGCCCCCAAGGTAAGCTCATTGGTTCTAAAATCTAGGAGGTGATGGATTATTTTAATGTTGTTTATTTGATGGTCATGATGGGACTGAATATTTGTAATGAGATGGAAGTTATAATTTATTACACCTAGCCTTATAAGACCTAACGGCGCAATACCTAAATGCTATAAGAACTAAACCCCATAAGACCTAACTTGACAGCACATAATTTTATAGCTCCTAAATTTACTAGACCTAAAGGCACTGGACCTAAAATTAATTTTTCATATATTACTTTAAAAATCCTTAACTGATCAAGCAGTCAGTGGACTTAAAGGCACAAGACCTAACTCCACTGGACCTAATTTTATAAGAGCTAAAGGCATAGCTCCTAAACTTTAGGTCTTGTGAAATTAGGTCCACTGCATGTCATCCATGTAAACTATGTCTTTAAAAGGCTAACCTAAATAACATGAAAAATAAGACGAGAGTGGCTAATACTCTCAACAGGTACAATAACATCCTTAAAACTACAATCCGGCCATAAAGACGCCTACTCCCCACAAATTTGAATGTTCAAAGTTACGGCTTGATACTTCTGTAGGTCCGGTCTCTCCCTCGGCAGCATCGTCACGATCCCAAGTTCTGTACTGTTGACTGGAAGATAAGACGTCGAACGTGTTGACTTTTTGACTGGTGATGAAGAATTGTGTCCGATTCCCCACGAACCGTGTAGCTTTATAGTGACTGAACGTAATGAATCATGGGAAAAAAAGAAGGGGGGAGACATCCATCTCCGTTTGAATAATCACGTAGGCCCAAGCCAAATATGTGCGGGCCACCCACCCCACATTGCAGTCAATTGTTTTTGTTGCTCCGACCAGTCAAGTGCAGTGCTAGCGGAACAGCGAGAGCTGCCAACACTTCTGATGGCAGCGTTATTGTTTCATAATGTTTCCGAGACGTGGTATGTAACACATGGAGATATACATTAATATATCTGTATATATAATTGGGTACAATACATATTTTCTTGAGCAATGATTATGTGCAGCAGATTTAGGCAGTAAAGCCCGTTGGTTAGCTTGTTACATAATATTCTTTCTGTAAACAATATACAAGCAAATAGCCAACTTTAAAATTGATGTAAAATTAATGACTAAACAACATGGATGATAAATACATTTTTAAGTATATTAAAGATTTTATTCGTATTTGTACTGTATTACCTGTAAAACTGAATTGTATATTCTTTAATGTAAATGATTATTCAGGCACGTGTGGTATAATACTTCACTATTTTCAAATAAAAATATTTATGTCTATCCAGTATATTATAGAGATCACTGGTCTCATTGTTGGCTGTGTGTAGTAGGTGGCTGTAATGATTGGATAAATCAGGATGAAACTTTTTGCGGAACTTCAGTACAAGAACTGTAGTAAATAGTAATAGTAATTATTCATCTTTGCTAAAATATTACAACTGTGGTCTGCACACCATTGCGCGAGCAAGATAGAAACCTTAGGATTTGTATTTTTCTCTTTTCTCTTAGATACATTTGCTCACACTTAACTATTTTATGTGAATATAACAGGACGTATTATATTATTGTGATTAATGGGTTACTAAAGTTTGGACAAATCTGGCTGAGTTATAATACCTTTTTCACTCGTGTTCCAGCGTTGGAAATAAACATATTTACATACATAAAGTTTCTATCTTAGTGTTAACACGATGATTATTATTATCCTCTGTGATGCTAATAACAATCACAATAAACAGCTGTAGGACTAATTGATTGTGAATTATTTGTTTAGTTTAGCCTAAAAAAACACTAATTCTAATTACGGCATTTATTAAAAAATAAATTAAGAGCGTTGCTCTTAAATAACTATCGCGGATAAATGCAAAATACAAATAAAACATTATAAAGCCTTTAAGTAAAAGCATTATGAATACTAGTGAACAATTATCTAATTTTTCACTAAGTTCAAGTAAAATGAAAATGAAAAGTAAATTCTCTGACAGCAAGAAATATAATGGCGTTTTAAAGAATCAACATATTGGAAATGGTGACAGTGAAAATCTTAGTTTTGAGGAAAAAATTCAGCCCATAGGCTACTACATTGATGACAGAAAAGCAATGATTAATCAAGTGTTTTCTGTCATAACAGAACGAAAGCTACGGGCAATGTTGCCGCCTATTCTTAAAGGCCTTGCTGTGGATGAATTAAAATCTTTGTGTTTTGATCAACTATTGGGGATGTCTTCCAAGCGAATATTAAGTATTTTAGATGGCTGTCAACTTGAATCGTCCTCAGATTCTGATGACTTTGATGAAATTAATAGCACAGGTTCAGATAGGCCTAACTTATTAATTGAGCTGCAACAAACTCTTGACATTGACGGAAATAGTATGAGTGATAACGATCTTGAGACGGCCGCAGTTGATGTCGACATGCTAGAAATTGGTATCACCGAGCAAGAAGTTGGAGATCTTCTCGAGGATTCTAATTTAAAAAAGGTAGGATCTAAAGAAAAACATCAAAATAAAAGGAAACGCAAACACGTTTCCAAAAGGCAACAAAAGGAGGTTAAAAATAAAAACAAAAATTTTAAAGAGAAGGAAGTAATGGACAAAATTGACATTCTAGAGGGCCAAGTTATAAAAGAAGACGAGGAGAGCAAAAGTAAAACGTTATTGGAAATCTTGGAGTTGGAGATGAGAGCCCGTGCTATCCGAGCACTTCTCAAGGAGGACAACAAAGAAGTACCTGAATCGTCGGGCAAATCAAAAGATGTACATAACCTCTACAACAGAGATAACATTAACGCACTGGTTCAGCTTTTACCAAAGATAAAAACTGAAGTGATTGAGATCATCGACAGTGAATCTAGTAACGAGCTCCCAGACGCGGGACAATGTTTGGAGGGTACAAGCTCTATTGTATCGAGTGACGTTTGTAGTATTGTAGACAAAAAACAATCAATGTTATCTACAAATGCTCAGATAGAAAATAATGGTGACTTAGAAAAAGAAAATACTGATGAAATAGTTACTACAAACTTAAATATTGATTTAGTGCGCACTAAAGAGAATGTATTAAATGGTGGTAGCAGTAGTGATAGTGAAAGTGTCATTGTAATAGATTGTGAGACAGATATCGTTGTGTTAGACGATGACGACGACCATTTCGAGAGTGAAACTAAACCATCTGAAGAAGAGGCGCCAAATCTAAACTTAACCGACGAAACTAAAAAAAATGATATTCTTTCAAAATCAAAAAACTATGCAGAGTCAAATGATATTACTAAGAACACTGGACAAGTAAGTAAAAGTGCTGATAATGTTCCTATTAACGAAGATGAAGTAATTAAAAGTAGTATTGAAGAGGAGGATAAATTAGAACAAAATGTAGATAATGTAGGCTCATTGCATAAAGAATCGTGTTCATCTTGGTCTGATAGATGGCTTCAGAGTAAAAGTGTTCAGAAAGTAGTTACTGACAGCAAGTTTTGTGCGAAGATAATGAAACGGATCAAATCATCCAAAAAGGTTAAAGAGCCACATAAATTGGACGGTGTGGAGTTGCCTTGTACCAACTCGTCGGAGGTTATAGGTAGCGTACAAGAGTATCAGTCTCTTTCAAGGGGGCCTGAGCACGGTGCTGTGAGTGCTCACGAGAAAACTTCATAATCAAACAACTAAACACACAGTTATACAGCTGTACTAATAACTTGTGGAGAAATGTTTGTTGGATGACCTTGATGCATGGTACAGTAGGATTCTGGTACTGCAGGAAGAAACATTTATTAGATACAAACTTTTTGTTGTTGTTGTGGTGAACCTTACATTTTACTATATTATTATTATTATTTGTATAATAAGTAACAACTGAAAATCACATTAAGGGCCTACTTTACACGATAAATTAATGTGGTTAGCCTACCCCTAATAGGCTTAGGCTATATGGAACAAAATGTAGCCACCTCAAAAATTGAATAAACAAAGTTTACCTTAAGAGTTATATTAAAATAGGTGGTTTTATAAAAACATTTGCTAGGATTTATTTTTTATTTACAAAATATCATCATCACAGGCTTAAAGTAGACCTATATGTTTCTTTTATAGCTATTTTGACAAAAAAATAAAAACTCTCTCTCTCGGCCAACCATGTTGGTTAAAAAAAAGTGTGAATATGACTTTAAGAGCATATGGCACACACAAAATTATATCCCAAAAAATAGTAATATTTAACGTGTTTTGTAGTAAACCCAAATCTTGCAAATTACAAACAATTATCCTTTTATTTTGTTTGAAGAAATCTCGAACCTCTACAGATGAAACTACACGACTTAAATTCATGCAGACATCCATACCAACTAAATTGATTACAACTGCTACCCCCATAAATGTCATATAAAAGCCCAAATTAATGTTTAAAATAACTACAGTATTTTGATAACAACTTACAAACCTAACTTTAAAACACCTTTAATATTTACTCTCTGGCATTAGGAACTCGAAAGCTCATTACCGCACTCACAAAAGTACCCCACCTATCCTATCTTGAGCTAGTTCTATCCAGTCTATCTCATTACACCCTATCTCTCTCAGGTCTATCTAAATTGTATCTTCCTGTCTAGGTCTTCCCAGTGGTCTTGCTATTCAATACCTTGGACACGGTTCTAGATTCTCCCATTCACGCTGCATCACCCGCAAGATCTTATTACCCTAACAATGTTTAATGGGCTAGGCCTAGTAAATTAAAATTTCAAATAACTTATGTAATATTGATAAAATTTAAGATTTTATATTTATTGGAATAGATGACATAATTTAGGCTTCACGTAAATAGTTATATAGCTACCAATTTTACCGGGAAAGGTATTTTCACATGGCATCAACTTGGGACCGACAGCTTTACCTCCTCTCACAAGGAAGTTGTGCTCAAAGATCCATTGCCCTCGTCTGGGTTTGAACCCACAACAATTGGGTCCTGAGATGTGCACTTTGTCCCAAGCGTATCGAGGTCGACCTAAAATTGTTAACATGTTACGCTTCTATTAGTGTTATTTTATGGGTATTGATACGGTTCTTATATCGGAATACTTGAAAGTAGATCTAGTTGCCAGTTTAAGGTTCTATGGAGATTGTACAGCCTGTTCTAACTCGGTGTTTGATGGTTTCCAGCGGTATTATTTCAGTACCGCTAGGACACAAACTTAGTTTGGTAGCGTGTTATCTTATCTATCCTCGAGTGCTACAATGGAACTTAGATCTTATATCCTGTAGATGCTCTCTTTTGTCTGTAGCTGCTTGCTAGTTTCAACACTTGTAATATTATATAGAGTTACTTTCACTATATAGTACCTATTATATTTATTCTAAACTTTAGTTCAATATATGTTGTTTCAAAACTATCTAAACTGCCCTCAGCAATCTATTAATCAGTCATCAGTAACTAAAGTTATTCAATAGTAGACGAGTATTTCAAGCTTCCTGCCATTGAAACGTGGTTCAACGTCCAAACCAGAGTTGGCAGTTTGTGTCGACAACTTTGATGAATTACTCTTGAGTTGAACAACCACATATAAAATGTATAGTGGACTAATTATTGGAAAGGACAGTAAAGAGCTTTGTTTACTAAGTGAATTTTAAGTGTTTTTTTTATATACAGTCGAGACTTCCTGATAGAAGGAAATGGTAAAAAATGTCCCATTACCTTTAATGTAAGCAATATTCCTTGACAGCAAGTTGACTGTATCACGTGTATGCTGTAAGTGTTTATATGTAACATACAAAGATTAAGTTGAGTTTCGGAAACTGGATGCAGAGGATTTGAATGCTGTCCAAGAGTTTAGAACATAATCAGCCGTTTTTGTGGCCGCACTCAAAAAGGGAATTTGAGCAAGATATTTTTTTAATTCAAGAACGTGCAATCTTGAAACCTTATTCAAGCTGGTAAGAAAATTATTTCCATGTAATAAAATAATATACGTCACAAATTTTAAAAGCCAATCTTAAATAAATGTTGAAAGTTCAAAGAAAAAGTTTTATTTCTTTTAATAGACTTATGTCTTAATTTTGGCAAGTCATTCCACCATTTTCTTTTCTTCTTTGAAGACAAAAGTTTACTGATAATGTATTCCTGTTTCAAAAATAATAGTATAATTTATAGGGAGTTGATCTGGCATTTGTTTAATGAGTGGAAACCCATGTTGGGTGTGCCACCTCTATACACACGCCACATCTTTCACTAACAAACCAGAAAAGACAAGTCTGGCGCCTTGTCTGCATGATCACCAGTGACAGTTTTAAATAGGAGTTTTTGTCTCGTATCATTCTCCTTATTGTTCATTTTCTCTTAGCCTCCTCATATTTGTTCCCTGATATCTTTACTAATCCTTAGAGCCTATTTAACAGTGCTGCCAATATTAAACCCATGTTTCTTTCTAAGTTTTAGTAATAAAGTGGATTTCGATTATGAAGTACTTGCACTTGTTTTATTACATAAGCGAATTTATAAATAAAAGACGGCATCGCCAATACTGGGTTCACCCTCTACTTTAAACAAGACTAGAAACAGGACAGTTCTACACATTATTTAATGAAATAAGAAAAGACGAAGGCAAATTTTTCAAGTATTTTTGAATGCCAATACAATATTTTGACAAATTGTTACGAGATGGAATTTCAGGATTGGACACAGACATGAGAAGATGTGTTCCTCCAGGAGAGAGACTTTCTATGACATTAAGGCAAGGAAACATATTATACAATAAAACAAGTTTATTAAGTTAATAGGGGAGAGGTACTTAACGAGACCTTCAAGTTTATTAAGTTAATAGGGGAGAGGTACTTAACGAGACGTTCAAGTTTATTAAGTTAATAGGGGAGAGGTACTTAACGGGATGTTCAAGTTTATTAAGTTAATAGGGGAGAGGTACTTAACGAGATGTTCAAGTTTATTAAGTTAATAGGGGAGAGGTACTTAACGAGACGTTCAAGTATTAAGTAAGCACATTTTCGGCCATTTTGAACCTCCCCTCTAACAGAAATAAACATGATTTTTATGCATTTCATAAATTGCTGCTAGTTATTAATGTAGACTTGTAAATTAATGTGTTGAAATAATTCACATTAATTTACAATCAAACATTGTTGTACAGTAAATCTAATTTATTGTAATTAACTAGTTAAATTAAATCATTATTATATATATATATTTTTATTTACTCGTGATTCACCCTCCCTCATTCTTTCCCGTGTCTCTCTTTATTACGTAAGCAATGTTTGGACCTCTACTCCCCCCTAAGGTGTTTATGCAATACTTGAATGCCCCTAATCAATAATAAATAAGTATTGAAATGAGTAAATATGCGAACATAAATTTATTGGCATCATCAAAAACATAGTTTAGTCTTTATAGCTTTTGTTCAGTTAACACATCTCGAGATATGAGCCTCCCGACTCATTGGTCACAGATAATGTCGCTGGCTGCAGAAAGATAATTGCTGAAAGTATATATAGTGTTTCCTTCTGGCAGCTGCGCTACCCGAATATTCTTTCACTTTCTTTGTAGTTGAATAGCTGTAATAACACCAATGTACAAAACATACTGAAGTGGTAGGAGATGTATGTCTGGTGTTTATGGATACAGTGTGTGTGTATTTAATAATGTACATGTGTTTACAGGTATCTGGCAACTGGCTGTACGTTCTCCGAGCTACATTTGACGTTAACTACCGCTGCAAGAATTGTAAGGCATGTCTCCCAAGCTATGTGGTGTATCTTAGTTCCTATATGTATAGCTCCGCTGAAAGAACAAGAGTGGGAAAATGTAGAGGAGGGTTTTAAGATCCGAGCCAATTTCCCGGACTGTATTGAAGCCATAGATGGCAAGCATATTCATATAATCAAACCTGCAAACAATGGTTCCCTATTTTATAACTATAAGCACTTTTTCTCAATTGTCCTATTAGCAGTTTGCGATTCAAATTACCTTTTTACCTTGTAGACATAGGGTCGTACAGCAAGAACTCAGATTCTGGACAAGATTAGAACCTTCCAACAGATAAACCACTGGAAGGTACAGATGGCCCTTGTTTACCAAATGTATTCGTTGGAGATGAAGCGTTTGAACTTTCAGACCAATATTTATGTCCGTTTGGAGGAAAACACCTCTCTGTTAAGAAAATAATTTTCAACTTTCAGCTGTGTCAGTATATAGAATGCACTTTTGGACTCCTTGCAAATAAATGGAGAACTTTCCACAGGCCATTAAATATGCAGAAGACATTGTAAAATCATGTGTCGTGTTACACAATTATGTGTGTGCAAGAGAGAGTTATAATTTCAAGCTCACCTTACGTGTTGAAGACTTACATGACGTGCTCTCGACTGTAGTAAAAGGTGGTAGGAAATATGCGATAAACATCCGTGATAATTTCGCAAGTTATTTTGAAAGCATTGTTGGTGAAGTGCCATGGCTATACAATAAAATATAAGTACATTGGAAGTTTTACAAGTATGTAGAATGAGCCCAACTTCTTATGTATTATTCATTTTAATCTAAGTGGAATATTATTAACTTAAAGCATTTTCAAATTAAAATAAATATTATTGAATAATATTCTCAAATTTGAAATAACTGCATTGTTAGTATTTTTAAAGTGTAACTAATGATATATGTATTAAAATAGTATACACCCCTTATACCCTGCACACTTAGTAATTAAACAATATTTGAAATTTTAGCAGGGTGAAAATAAATCAAACTCACAAATCTCATTCTTCTCGGCAGGGGATTTCTGTTCAAAATTTGGAATAAAGTTTCTTCGCAATGATTCCTATGATGTTGTTTTTTCTTGCATATTGCGGGATTCAGATGACCTGGAATCCCAAACGGCTGGTACCATCTCTATCTCACCAATAAACATTTCCACGTCTATTGTTGGGATGACATTTTATAGTAATAAATAATAGTGTGTTGTTAGCCTAGCACAACAACACGTGATTCCGCCTCCCGTGGCAACAGGACCATTTAATGTGTCTACACTGGCAGCACAGCTAGTAAGCTAGTCACGAGGACGGGCGATTGTGCACGCTCATGGAAATTGACTCTTACTATAGCAATGAAAAAAACCATCTAAAGATAGCACAATAAAACACCAATATGGACAAATAAACACGCACCGAATAAATTCCATGCGCCGACTGGCCCTTCCTTATGCAACCAGCCGTACTTACTGGGGGTTTGCCAATAATATGAGGTGGTAATATGTATGACCTGTCACCATTGGCATATTAAACAACCATAATTAAGTTAACATAGAAAACAAACACCAAGCATACCGTTGGCAGACTAAACTATTATAATTACCGATTGCTTAGTTAAAATATCTCATTTCCTTTTCATTTCACAGTTTGAAACTTGAACATTTGTATTAATTTATATTTATCTGTATTATCTTTATGAATTTTTAATTAAATAAATCCTAGCAACATAATGTTACCTTCAATCAGATATCTTGTTATTATCCTTTAGGTAAATGGTTGTGTAATTTGTGTTACAGTATTTATTTTCCCCTGTCAACTTTAAAGATCATTCTTACTGTCCCAGTGACTTCAAGAACTTAAAAATGTTTAGAGATGAGCGAACTGTGTATTGTCAGGCACATGCAAGGTTAGTGCACTTTATATTATTGACATGATTCTACATAATATTAGTTTCAAAACAGATATTTGTATGTTTATTATAGAAATGGGCCGAATTCACTGTTTCTCGAATATAAATACCTATTTTACATACTAATCACGATCAGAATTTTACTAGACATCCTCCTCTATACCCTCATTTTATATATTTGTCCATCGTGATAATACAAATATGTATATTGCTCTACTCACATTGAGAAATACTCCACCTATGTTTCAGGAGAACAATTTATTAAAATATAAATAATGTTTATTGTTTATTTGTTCTGGTTCCAATATTCACGGAAACAATGGGCCCTCCTTGTTCCAACAGTTACAAGCGGCCATTTTGTAATTTGTAGCTATGTGTCAATAAAACTATAAACATATCAAGAAGGTCCAGTAGCAATTTAAAGTTTAGCCGTTTTGACACCAGAACATGACGACACACAAGCTCCCCTCCGAACACATCACATCCCTCCGCTGAAAGAGTGTCTGCTCATTGTCCAAATAAGACTCCAATCTTGTCCAGAGCACACAACAACAAGATAGTTGAACAGGCGACTATCGGCTCATCACCACCATTTTTTAAACACATCTTAAAGTTTAGTAAGGTGAGATAATAGAATATTTAAGAATACATTAAAATGTTTTGATAAATGTTCATAAAAGTTGTCAAAGAAGGTTGTATTAAATACCAAACAAGCTTGGAAAATTTATGTGAGACAATAAATTTCATGTTCTAAAGAATAATGGTCATTAAAATATTTAAAGTTAATCATGCTTATTAAGAGGTAATATTGATTATTTATATTATTCCTTTGATATTTTAATAATACTTTAGAATTGTGAATGAATATTTTATATTTAAAGCAGAAAGAATAAGGGAAACTTGTGTTATGAAGATTCTAAAGTGGTATTACTTGAATTGATTAATAAATGCTGTTGATTTCTTAGTTGTAATTCTCATTCTCCCTGTGTCGAGAAGCTGTGTGAACAGCGGCTGTCAAGTTGGTATTGCTTGCTTACGGGCTCACACCATTTTCTGTCAACAAATATTTGTGTTCCTTTTTTGATAAATAAATATTTGTATTTGAATCATCAGCTATTTCCAGTCTTCCACTGAGAGTTTCACTCTAAGTTTCCTCCAGAAAACTATGAGGGCCTCATTTAGCTCGCGGGACGCCATTTGGGCACCAATGGTTTGAGGTATCAGTTTCACAGCGGACTAAAGTGGCATTGCCGAGGATAACTATGTGTAAACTGTTTAATCTGCTATTCATGCTAACAGTGGTGTATCTCCATGATACTGAGCAAATCTTTAAATATGTGCAAGTACAGTCACTGGGCAGTCAAGATTGTGCAATAGTGACTTCTCATCTAGTGAAATACTAAACTGAGGATAAAAAATTATAGTCCTACTTGTTGATTGATTATGATTATTATTAGCACCGCGTCTTACTACCTGTTCGGGTTATACACACGCTAATGTGTAATGGTAGGGTGATTGTGAGATTGAAATGAAGGAGCTACAGTTTAACGTGGAATCCGAACCACGGTGGAGGCCTGGCATTCCCCACATTCACAAGTTGTGATTAATACAAGTCTTGACAGAGGTGAAGAAAGGGTTTGGCAATCAAATAAATCTGTACCGTAACCAAAGATTGAACCCCGGACCACCAGCACAGAAGTCCGACACCTTACCCCTAGACTTGTTATTTACAAATGTAAAATGAGGTCTATCAATTTGTGTCAACAGAATAGATTGAAGGTTTTTGGGAACCAAGCTCAGGGCCTAAGAGAAATGGAGAAAGTTCCAAATACAGAACTTCATGGTTTGTATTAGTTTGCAAACATTTTAATGAGGATAAAGGTGTGCAGGCTGAGGTGAGGTGGTTTGTGGCGTTTATGGTTCAAAAATGTTCACAATATGTTAGTGTGTCGTCAACCCTGATTTGACTATGGGAGGTCGTAGTGCTCACGTACCCTCTGGATCTGGATGCGATGTCTAGAAGAGCTCGGATAGTTTCTTGATGATCCCAGGGGCTTGTTTCGCGGGTCTCCCTGACTGGTGTACGGGGTTGGAGGTGGGAGAGAACTGGTAGGCGCTGGTGGGAGTAGCTAGGGGTTTAAGGTGGTATGATGGTCGGGTCTCCCTGACTGGTGTACAGGGTGGAGGTGGGAGAGAACTGGTACGCCCTGGTGGGAGTAGCTAGGGGTTTAAGGTGGTATGCTGGTCGGGTCTCCCTGACTGGTGTACGGGGTGGAGGTGGGAGAGAACTGGTACGCCCTGGTGGGAGTAGCTAGGGGTTTAAGGTGGTATGATGGTCGGGTTGGGGAAAGGGGTGATACGGGGGCTTGCTGTCGGAAGGAGTCGAGGTAGTTTTGAGTGGTCGGACTGATGTGTAGGGAGAGGGGATGTTGTGCCCCCTGTTTCTGGGGAGTGAAATATAATTGAGACCGGGGTGAGGTGTGAGGCGGGGTAAGGTTCCTCAGATGTGGAGAGGTGAGGGAGGTTGGGGCAGTGGATCGTTCGTGGGTGGAACAAGATCCCGCCGATGGGTGGCTGGCTACGGTTGAGTAACCCGGGTGGGCTGCGCGGAGGTTCTCTTCCTTCTGTCGACGGGCTTGCTTCTTTTTTCCCGAACGGCTGGTGTATCCCTTGTTAGGGCCCATTGGAGGGCAGACCCTGGGGGGGGGGG
>CABEEJ010006119.1:3471-14211 GCA_901482245.1 Timema douglasi | reverse complement strand
TGGTTCGGCGAGTTACCGCGGTGAACCGGATAGGAAGGCTGGTTCGGCGAGTTACCGCGGTGAACCGGATAGGAAGGCAGGTTCGGCGAGTTACCGCGGTGAACCGGATAGGAAGGCAGGTTCGGCGAGTTACCGCGGTGAACCGGATAGGCAGGGTGGTTCGGCAAGTTACCGCGGGGAACCGGATAGGAAGGGTGGTTATGGTGGGCAGCTGAGCTACAAAGAAACACACACAAACTGTTGACGATGGTTTATTACTCGAGAGGTTGTGACCCAGCGCGGAGCTGGGCTCCCGGTGACTGATTCCAGCCAGCGGTCTGTCTGCTCCTTTTATCCCCCCAGAGAGGTGGTTCGGGAGCGCTCGGCTTGCCACCGAGCGGCCACGAAGCAAGGGAGGGGAATGAGTGATTGTGAACATAGAAGGGGGGAGGGAGAGGGGTAGAGCATGTCTGGCCGCTTTGGGAATGCAAGAGCGTTACATAGAGAAATAAGGAGTAGAGGGTGGTGACAAGGGGAGAAACTTGAAGAAATAAAGTCCCTTGGTACAACCAAATGTTGATGGTAGAATGAGGTTGGGTATCAGAATAGTGTTGAGCTTACGTTGAACTTTTAGTTCCTCAATGCCAGAGACTTTGTGTGCCCGTTGTAACAATGGTTTGTAATGGCTGCTGTTCAAGTGGGGTTAGAATTATTTTTAAAGTTTTATTTTTGTTGAGAAATTATTTTTAGTGTCTGGTTCAATCAAATCCCCATATTAAAATAATATTTGTTGGAGACTTGTTTAACATTTTCATTGATATAACACAACTTTAATATAGCTATGGTTTATTTCATCAGGTTTTACTAATAGATGATCAAGAGTTCGTCAACCTCGGTGCTCCCCGCAAGACAAGATGTTCACAGGTTCAAAACCAGTTGAGGTCAACAAAAATCTGTAATATAACTTCCTTCGGAAGGAAAGTAAAGCCGCCAGTTCCATGTTGATTGTGGCATGTAAAACAACCTTGGAAAGTATGTGAGAATATCTTTCCCAGAAAAATTAGCTCTCTTGATCTTGCCCATAGAAATTATGCTAATATAATCAATTGGTTTAGAAAGTTCATGTTAAATACCTCAAATACATAAAATCACAAGTTCTATAAGCAGGTAATATGTTTATATAATAATAAAAAGATAAGGGAATGTCCCCAACAACATAAATTTTAAGACAAATTATTACCATGCAATCAACCAAAATATAAAAGGGACAAAATTAAAGTTTTCTTAAATACCTTTAACTATTTACAAAGTTGGTTTTGGTAATACCATACATCTAGTTAAAACTAATGTGAGTAGATAAAATATTTGACAAATTAATGTTTCTTTATTCAAATGAAAACCACCTCCTTTAAACAAATGAACAATATACAGATGTTTGCTTTTGAGAGTATAAAATATATTTCAATTGATAAACACATGAGTTTTAAATCAGTGACTATGAAGATTGGTTACATAATTAGCACTTCAATAGTGTTTAAGTTTCTTTATTTATAGTTAACTTGTAGGATATAACTGTACAACAAAACAGAATTATTGAAATCATATTATGAGCTATCAACAGAACTACGATAAATAAGGAACAAAAATTAACTCAAGAGTTGAATACAGACTGATAATGATCCAACAAACTTTCATGATGATACACATAATTAAGAGCGTGCATCATGCAGGCCCAACTCAGACCCTGGACCATGCAAGGTATGGGAGTTAAAAGGAAAAGAAAATACCTGCAATATGCCAGAAATGTGTGCAGTACATTCGTATTCAAATGATTGCTCGAAATTTCTCGCGGTGACGATGGGGGACAAAGCGACAAAGTTTCTTGTTAATAACTACAGTATATCTGTTATGACAGAATAAAGATTTGAGCACAGTGCTCAGCTGTGGAGCCATTCTAAAATGTTAAAAAACGACCATTTCAATGTAGTTCTTAAACATATAGCATTTATTATTTCAACAATGTTCTCTGTTAGGAACATCTATTAACCCTTTATCTACATGTTTTGATCATAAATGAACCACGCGCAATAGTGTTTGTGTAAATTTACGATTTCGAGCAGACTGTCACAGAATTGATGGGTGTGCGACTGACGCATGCTCTTAAGGTGGTTCTTGATTTGATCCTGTGGAAACAATTGGGTCTGTTTTAAATAAGACTAGAAGGATACGTTGGATTATTTATCCAGGTACCACTATATTGGCTATATGTGATAGCTTTATAAGATTTCATAACAAACCTTTACACACTAACATTTTATTCAATGTGTTATTACAGTCATATGTTATAGGCCAAAATTTAAATTCCTCTGATAAAAAATTTTCACCATTAAATAGGCCTACCATATTAGTCCACTGGACATTTTCAAAACCTTCTAATTTAACTATCTGATAAATATGCTATCATAGATTCAAAGATTTTTAAACTGGGCCTTTCTTTACATAAAAAATATATGAAATTATTTTGAAGAAACCAAACCTATAGTCAAACCATTTCTATAGTGTGAAGAAAAGCTTAGAATAGGGATAAGAAAGGATTATATCAGGTCTGGGCAAGTCCGAGGTTTATACCAGGTCTGGGCAAGTTCGAGGTTTACAAGCCAAGTCTTGCCAAAACAAGTCTAATTAGAGCAAGACAAAATGCACTCCCACACAAAGTATTGTTTAAGTAAAAACATATTTTGAACATATTCAAATAAACAATCTTGAAAGCTTAAAAATAGCTTCCTTTTGTCAATTTGATTATTCTTTAGTGTTTGAAGCGTTTGACTATAATCACATATATAGGTTGGTTATATTGTTAACGAGTGGTCAATAACATTAATATAGTTAAGTACTAGTGTTTGTGTGACACAAAAGGGTATTATTTTATTAACAGGAGTTATCTCACCATTTTAAATCATCCCAAGAATGGACACAACACGAGTGGACACAACACAAGTGGACAGAGGATGGACACGACACGAGGGGACAGAGGATGGACACGACACTAGGGGACAGAGGATGGACACGACACTAGGGGACAGAGGATGGACACGACACTATGGGACAGAGGATGGACACGACACTAGGGGACAGAGGATGGACACAACACGTGTGGACAGAGGATAGACAAAACACGAGGGGACAGATGATGGACAAAACACTAAGGGACAGAGGATGGACACAACACTAGGGGACAGAGGATGGACACAACACTAGGGGACAGAGGATGGACACAACACTAGGGGACAGAGGATGGACACAACACTAGGGGACAGAGGATGGACACAACACTAGGGGACAGAGGATGGACACAACACTAGGGGACAGAGGATGGACACAACACTAGGGGACAGAGGATGGACACAACACTAGGGGACAGAGGATGGACACAACACTAGGGGACAGAGGATGGACACAACACTAGGGGACAGAGGATGGACACAACACTAGGGGACAGAGGATGGACACAACACTAGGGGACAGAGGATGGACACAACACTAGGGGACAGAGGATGGACACAACACTAGGGGACAGAGGATGGACACAACACTAGGGGACAGAGGATGGACACAACACTAGGGGACAGAGGATGGACACAACACTAGGGGACAGAGGATGGACACAACACTAGGGGACAGAGGATGGACACAACACTAGGGGACAGAGGATGGACACAACACTAGGGGACAGAGGATGGACACAACACTAGGGGACAGAGGATGGACACAACACTAGGGGACAGAGGATGGACACAACACTAGGGGACAGAGGATGGACACAACACTAGGGGACAGAGGATGGACACAACACTAGGGGACAGAGGATGGACACAACACTAGGGGACAGAGGATGGACACAACACTAGGGGACAGAGGATGGACACAACACTAGGGGACAGAGGATGGACACAACACTAGGGGACAGAGGATGGACACAACACTAGGGGACAGAGGATGGACACAACACGAGTGGACAGAGGAAATATTTGTAAAACAGATAGAATTACAAACTAGTTAGAGTTCAATGAGAGGACATAGCAGCTCATCACAGTTTATAGAAGTGGAAACATTTACTCCTTAGAAATAATCAATTTGTCATCATTTTATTTTAATTTTATCCAAACAATTGTGGAACATGTTAATGTACCCTTGGTTCACCCTGTAAGGTGGCAAGCTTACCTCGGACATTTCCACTATGGAATAGCTTATAAGTAGGGTCATAGTCTAGTCCATCAAGGTAAGACTGCTAACTTTCAGGGTAGGCTGAGTTTACATCATAATCAATATATTTTAATGTCCTCAATTTATGACAAATAACCATTAAGTTATATTGTTTTAAATAAAATACACTTCAATAAACATTATATGGTTTATATATTTTGAATGTAGGTATTCATTATCTACAGCCAACAATTAGGCAAATATTTATGATTAATAAATTAATACTGTTGTACATGCAATGAGAATAATGATTGTATCAGATTTAAACATTTGATGACCAGAACAAGGGCACAACCTTAAAGGTTTAAATGTTCAAAAGGAAATAGATTTAATATAATAATGAAATAATATAATCATTTAAAAAAGGTTCTCTCACTTGATAATATATAAATGTGTGAACTAACAATAGTAATAATACAATTATAGTTGAAATTTGAAATAAAAACATTGAATGAAAATTAAAATAATTGTTTTTCCTTTGAAATTTAATTCCATTTCTATTTTAACCACAACACACTTAAGCCAACCACATGTGTTTGCAATATTTCAATTAACCTTTAAAATAATAATAATGCAACACGGCAGCAAATTATAGTGTTTTTTTAATAATATCATAAATATGTTTTGACTACTTGTATTTCTCACAGTTGATGAGTATTGTGGCCTAGTTGTGCCACACAATCTCTATCCAGGTAGCTTCAGGTGAGAACAACAAGACTAACATGAAGCAGTAACAGCGATGTTGTGTTGAGAAAACAAAATGTTTTAAGGTTGTGCTTTATTTGTTTATATTTAATTAATGTATTGAATTAATTATTCAGTTAGATCCATCCCAGAATATTAATTGTGAGTTCCTCATCAACTGACGTGAAATAGAAGTACCCTTGAGTGACGCTTGGACAAATCTCTCTCTATTAACATTTTGTGTACAACATAGTTTTATCCAATCTTTGCATCTGCCCAATATGGCAGCACCGTATTTGTAAGATGCAAACCAATCATGATACAAACAAGTGGTATTTAATTCTTTGGCATGCATCTATATCTATTATGTTGTTCTTATGTAGCGTTCTCACACATTGTTTTTGAATGTAGTAGGTACTTTGTAAATATTTGCATAAAGTTGGCTAAAATAGAGTTATAAATCAAAAAATTACAGATTACACTTTATGAAATTGTAAATTGTTGTTTTAGTTAATTTGTTGTCTGATTAGTTTATACAAAGACTTTAAATTATTTTGAACAAGGAAAATCTATTATTTGTTCCAATGTAGTGTGTGGGCTTAAAATAAATATCTTATTTGAGTTGGAAGTCCTTAAAACCTTGCAGATTCTAAATGCCAATGGTTTGATTCTTAGCCGACCCAAATTGTTAAATTTTGTCAAACCTATCATAAAACTAAATTATTGTTAGTTCTGTCAAACAGTGTAAATGGCTCATTTAAGTATAAATGAAAAATGACATGTAGACAAGGCATTCGAACCCAGAACTTTTAGCTTAGCAATAATCTTCTGCTGAGCACTCAGGACCAATCTTACATGGATTAGTGGTAGAACATTGGTGTACCGAGATGAAGCTTCTGAGTTCAATTCACATGCTCAGGTAACATTTTTCAACTAAATTTAAATGAATATCAAATAATCAGTCATATTATGAACGAAATAATAATATAAATGTCTGTATGTGACAATTGCTTATAGAACATATAACAATCCCTAGCATTGACTAGAGTTCTTATATTTAGCTAGGGGATGTCAATATTGACACCATCTGTCAGAAGTGATAGATGAAGAACACATCCTATGGTGTAAACATTTATATAAGTAGATATATTAACATTTCCAAGTGTCCCAATCAGAGACTCTCCCAGCAATTAGAAAAGGGCCAACTCCACTATTTTACCAACTTGATCTCCAATTTACCTTCAAGTCCTGAATCCGAGTCTTTGAAAACATTATGAATAGAAGAGGAAATATAGATATAATAGAAAATACAATCAATAAACTAAATGTTAGCATTATTTCTTATAATCCAGTCATAACAATAATATATTCAGTTACATGATAAATTACTGGCCTAGAGTCTGGTTGATGAGTTCATCCTATACTAATTGGTTCTGAACAACCAATAAGCAGTATTAGAGCTCTAAAACAAACTTCACTTGAAAACATATATTTTTTTAAAAATGATTTTAGTCTCGAATCAAAAATTTTCCCAAATCTTTGTATCTCAAATATCCTTAAGGATTGGAGGTCCCATTAGACAGGACTTTTTTGCTTTTCTGTATGATTTACAAGAATTTTTATATTAAAAATGTGTAGAAGTTTTTTTAGGGCTGCTCGAAAGTAAAGAGGAGCCAACAGCCTATTTGGGGGGGTAATTATATTAAAGCATTTTAACCATATATTGGGTTCAAACAAGACATGTCCAAATTAATGTGCAAGAATATGCACAGAAGAAAATATTGTATAGCATCTAAACTTCACACTGTAGTTTTTATATATTTTGAAACCAATAATTTCAATCTTTCAGTACTGTTTCATACTTTTCATAATTTTATCAAAACTGTTATTAACTAATAGTGTTTATACCCTAATTTACATATCTTAGTATGATAACCTCAAGCTACTTTGTTTTTACAAAATTATTATTTAAATTTAAATGCTATCCAAATATCTTAAAACACATTAAAGTTATATTTTATAATCTATTTAAGGAACATAAAGTCGACAGCATAAAGTATTAAACGCCCAACAAACTTTTTCTTACTATTGTTGAGATTTTGTCAATCAAAACTCAACTTTTAAAACTATATTTTACTGGAACAAGATTCAAAAATACAAATTTCTTATCACATAACTCTAGAAAAATACCCATAAAGCAAACAAAAGTATAAAAGATAAAAAAAAGTTTATAACATAAATTTTACACATACATTAAATTTAGCTAATAAACGTTTAGCTAACACAGCAGGTTACTTATTTTGATTCTAACATTAATCGAATATTTACTAAATCCATTTATACAATACTACCATAAATCTTGTTTCTATGAAAATAAATAAAGTTGAGATTAATTAGGAGAATACTTTGAAGATGGAATTAATAAATATTGCCACCTTCATTATTGACTAGCAAACGTTCGTATCATATACCATAGACAATATCACAGACAGTTCAAGACTGGTTAATAGCAGTCAAGCTAACTCGTAGCAGATCACACACACTACCCTCTAATAATGAAGGACAAATATCACATGGTCGGGGTGTGCAAATGTGCAAAGGTCACGTCTTAAATGTGATGCAAAGACACAAATTAGGTTTTTGTTGTAGTCATATAATGCTAGTTTTAGTTTTTAAATGGTTCTTGAAGGTCACCAGGGAACTCACCAAGGAGGAGTGTGAGACGCGCAACGCAACTTCCCAAGAGAGGAAACCGATAAACACAAAACAGGATGAAAAGGAAATTGATAAAAGATGATAGATAGGACACTTAAATAGGAACATGGAACAAACACAGGAAAGGAAATTGGATGCCTTGCGAGTTTCATACTCCTCTCCCTGCTGAGTTCCGATAGAATGAAACCTAGGTCGGGGGATTGGGCGGTGACGATCAATTTTCTTAGAGTCAGCCAGTACCTTTTTATCCAGTGGCATCAGTGTAAAGTGTGAACTGTGTTATTTTCATTGTAACAACCATAGTGTGTTCATTCATTTCCACCTTTATTGAACCATCTTCCAAATATAAGCTATATTACCAATTACCTCAAAAAGCGAAAAGAGGTTTTCCTTAAAGAGATAACTGATCGTACTCGCTAGTACTCACTTCATTAGAATACTATTTAATAACTGTTCTAAAAATGGTAAAATGAAAATAGATCTTATTTAGTTATATATTTCAAATGTGTTTATGGTATAGCTTCCTTTGAAATATTTCAAAGAAATGAAGGTTGGGGTTTGAAGCAAGGGAGGATATTTGACCTTTCAACATTTTTAAGGTTTGCACACCCCTATCACATAGTCTAACCAGTTAACCATTGTCTAACAAACACCTGTTTTTAAAATAACAAATAATACATATAATTTTAAAACAGTTGAAAGTCTGTATTTTGTTTATTGGTTGGTCAACATGACCTCTTAAAGAGTTTTGATAGAAAATAATTATGTTAAGGGATGACTTTTGAATGGGCAATTTTTTCAGTGAAAAATAAGCAATTTCATCTTTGATCATTGGCAACAGTGTGAAGTGTTATTATAATAGGTCATATTGAGTTTGTCCTATTTTTGTTAATACTATTTTATGTAGCTTTTTAATAGAGTATCAAATTATATAATAATGCATATTAAATGAGTCATACCAACATAATATAATCTAGATATTCAATACAAGAGCAGCTGAGTTAAGATTCACAAACTCCCTTAAATTATCCCTGGTTTTGTTTTATACTCAAGTGATCTAATTTACAGATGCCTGTTTTTGATTAGAGTAAAATAATAGCTAAGGAAAATCATGTCATTAACATTACAAGTTACTTTAGCCTGATTAGGAAAATTTCCAGTAAAATTTTAAAAACAATTTAGTGCATTTTACTGTAAAAACGTTGGTCGAGGGCTTGAACGGTAAAATTACTTTTTATTTTAGCTCTGTGTCTTACTATCCGTTCGGGTTGTATGCCTATGTACTAATTACAATAATAGGTTAGGGATGAAAAAGGTTTAGTTGAGAGGAAATGTGCCCGCATTTGCATGGAGGGAGAGTGGAAAATTATTCATGGAAAAAACCTCGGTACACCCGACCAGGATTGAAACCCAGAACTCCCTGTCTTTGGCAGTCTAGTCCAACACTAGAGTAGCACGTTAAACCACATAGCCCCCGAAGCAGGTTGGATTCTGCTAAATAAAATGTTGAATTTCTGTATAAAAATCCAGTAAATAAAACATTTCTCTTTGGTTTCAAATGCTGACAAATCAACTGTTATTAAATATAGAGAACTATTAGGTTTAAAGTTTGTGTAAACCAAACAACCCAACGATAGTAGTTAAAAAAGATGTCATTCAATTAGCTTTGGCATTGTGGCTTATTATTATAAATTATATCTAAGTATATGCCTTTGGTTGTTTTAAATGTTAGCATGAACATGTATTTTACAAATTAATGTTCTTTGGTTGAAGAAAATTTATTTCTTAGAGTGAGGGAACTTGTATTTGGTTATTTAAATGTTATTGTTAACTAGCATTTAAAAGGTCAATCTCGATTAATAGTCAATTTCATGAAAATATTGTATTTAATTATATTTCACATATGCGGTGTCAATTAAAAAAATACAATGAGCTGTAAGAATTATGATAGCCATTTTAATGTTCTAGGAGAGTTTGTAAAAACGTGTATAGCGAAATTGCTGTCTGTATAGTGTACCTCTTTACCATTATAGCTTGTTTGTATGTCTTTCTGGTACCATCTTTTATGTATAATGTTGATTTTTGTACAAAATTATTATAAAAAAGGAACACTTAAAGAAATATTTGTGGTACCCGACTTAAAGTGATGGTCAACTAAGGCCAATCATTGCTGGTGGAGTTTGTGTCAAAATATATGAGCACAAGGAAGTTCATTCCATTTGTATGGTGTTTGAGTCTGCTTTGATTGATTCTTTCAGAGTGTAGCGACCACCATTTGTATACAAATAAACATAAGCTGCAATAATGACAATTACATTTAGCAACACTTGTGGTGGTTAGGTTCTAGGCAGTGAACCTAGAAGTGATGGTTAAGTCTGTAATCCACAGTTTAGGACTATCCAGTTCTATGATAGTTAACTGTTAAAACAGCCCTCAGTATTTATAAGCTTGTAGTTCTTTCTGCTCAAAGATTATTACAAATTATCAAGAGTAAAAGTTTAATCAAAGCTAATTAACAGGGTGGCTAAAAACATATTTTACAAAATTCCCTGACTTTTCCAGGCAACCTTTTTCAATTTTACCTGACTACTTTTTTCCCAGTTTTATTGGTGGATGATGACTTGTTTTATTTATTATTGATAATATATTAAAAAAAGTTTGTATCTACTAAACAAACAGTTTTATCAGTTATTTTAAAAACTAAAATGTTATTCTATTTAGGTGGCCTATTATTAACTTTTGTGTAGTGTTTAGTTGCAAAACTAATGGGATATTTTAGACATATTTTTTAATTCCCTGACTTTTCCTTATTTTTAGTTAAATTCCCAGACATTTCCCTGTCAACCAAAAATTCCCTGTCTGTAGCCACCATGAATTTACTAAACAAAGTTTGAAACTCTTAATAGTGTGACCATAAGTAATAGATAGGATTTGGTCATAGAAGTAGGTTAATTTATTCCTAGAGGCTTGCTTCAGTGGTTTCACCACCACTCTCACAATGGACTAGATTCAGTGGTTTCACCACCACTCTCACAATGGACTAGATTCAGTGGTTTCACCACCACTCTCACAATGGACTAGATTCAGTGGTTTCACCAC
>CABEEJ010006118.1:12014-42998 GCA_901482245.1 Timema douglasi | reverse complement strand
AGCACCAACTCTCACCTTTTTCTCAACGACACCAACGCTATCTTACAGATTTTTCTCGACATTAGCTCTGTCCAAACAACGTTAAGGACTGTATGCAATAAATTGGGGTTCTTTGCATAGTTGCAGTTAATTAAAACCAGTTGGGTAGTAGGAATTAACAGTGTCTTTATTTTAATCACTCGTGCGAATAAACATAATATACTTCGTGGCGGCTGACTTTGTATCATGCGTAATGTTCTTATTTCTGTTAAAAAAAGCCGTAATTTGTTTTATTTATTTCGAGTTTATTTGTAATTCTAGTTTTTGAAGAGTTTTAATGTGTTCATCAAAATATTTATAAGATCGTTCGTGAGGGGAAAGTTTTAGAAGTGAGCATGTGCCAAAAACGATCCAAGTTTCCCATACAGGTGGGAAGGTAAGAATTTTTTTAAGAAGATTTTATTCGTGTATCTCTTTTGTTCGACCAAATAAATATTATGGATTAAGTTGTGCTTTTCAAGTAGGCCTAACTAATCAATAATTTTGAATTCAAAATATTATGCTTTGTTTATGAGGTGAAAGATTCGATCATCGAATCCAGTAAACACCAAATCCTCGAATGGCTCATCTCTAATAAAAACAAACATTATTGACAAGTTCTCTTACCTCACAGCCAGAGCCAGGGGTAGGGCCCTCCCAGCCAGGTGGTGGCCCTCCATACTTTCTTTGGCCAGTCGTTACATCAAGTGTGTAACCTGTCCTCTCTAAGATGGACTGTAACAAAGATCAAGACAAATAAGTATATACCCGACATTAAGTTAGCTGACCAATAGAATTTTTTTTATAAAAAACTTGAATTTACATTTAATTTTTTTATAACAGAAAAATCATAAAAATATGGAAAAGGATGAAGATAATTGATATAACTGCATGATGAATGTGTCCTGCTGCCCTGGAGTGCAAATTACATCTAATTTCCTCACAGAGGAAATGGAAGAGATGTTGGAACGTTTTTTAAAAATAAAAGGTGGGTAAGCATAGATTGTGCCAACCCTTTTAACTTTTGTTCAAGCTACCACTGAGTTTATTGAACATTGATGGCACTAAAAAAAAACAATTACTCTCCAAAACTCAACGCTAGTTATTGAAAACCGCTAAAGAAATCTTGACAAAATGAGCGCTTAGTTCTATCAAATTTTGTTGAAAATTATGCAGCTTTGTGATAAAGGATGAAATTCAAAGTTTCTGTTGGGAAAGCGTAGAGGCTACTCATCATCCTTTTGTTCATTATTTCAAGTCAGATGGTGTTTTGAAAAGCCATAGCCTGTGTATATAAGTGACCACCTAAACCACAACACAGTGGCACTTCATACTGTAAAGTGGTCAGGGCTTTAGGCCCTTAGCTCTCGAACATTTTAAAACCACTAAATTCATTATGGTTGTAGAAGGTGTCTGATCACTGATTAACCTAGCAATTAAATATCACAGCTTTACAATGATTATTCTAAAAAAAAGAATGTCACTTTTAAGGGTGGGCTGCAATTTACATTTATGAATTTTGGGTCTTGTTAATCACTACACAAAAATAAAACCCGATAAGTCTAAAACTCCAATTTTTTTTAGCACAAGTAGCTATCATATCACCCCCCCCCCCCAGTTTAAGATTTTTTCAGTTCCGCCACCTGAGATATTGAGGCCTGAATAATTAAAATTTGAGTGAGCTGCAATGTTTAGGACTAAATAAAATAAGGGGAATTTTTATATAAGTCTTGAAATTTCACTAAGACATGGGTGTAGGTTAAAAAAAATGGTGAAATTTCATCTCCTTCATGCCCTTTAAGAGGCTCAAAAACAAAATTTTTAAAACAAAACCTACACCAAATTTCAGCCATTTAGGTTATATCTAAACAACGCTTACAAAGACATGAAGTGTAGCTCACTTTAAGAGCAGAAGAATGGTTGCTGTCCCAAATTTCTAGATCCAAAGGTATTTTAAGTTTTTGTAAACATCAAAATACATCAAATTTAGCGTCGGACATATTGGAAATGTGGCTGTACAGGAAAAACGGGCAGAAGTAAATTTGAAATACCATGGTGTCTACTAAACTTAACCAATGAAATCACCGACCTTTTCCCTGATCATTTCCTAAAATTCCCGAATAAAAAGTATGTCACATCCTTCTAACTCGCCGCCCCCCTCCCTCCCCCTTCGTTTTTCTATTAATCTTTCTTTAAATAATAATGATAAGTTTTAAAATTTGAACTAAAATTGTTAACTAGGAATTTAAAAACATATTACACAGCTACAAACAAAAAAATGACATAATTTACTGATTATTGTATTTCATATTTTGAGTAAAATATCATTTTACCGGATTTTGTTGCGATTTACCAAATTCCCGACTTATTCCCGTTTTTCCAGATCACTTCAAATTCCCGGCTAATTCCCGTTTTCCATGATTTTCCCGGATGGTAGACACCCTGAATACATTTTATTAGCTGCTGGAATATGTAGGAAAATGTGCGCAAAATGTAAAATTTTCAAAAAATTGTCATGCAACCACCTCTGGGTGAATTCGTAAGGAATGACCCTGGCTTGAATAACAAATTGACCTGGGCCAAAGGCTGGTAATAGTAATGGATGTAAGGATGAACTAAACAACAAGACCCCACACCAGTAATTTAACACTTAATTGAATGTTAAAAGAAAGAATGTGTTTAGATTAGTTTTATTTCTCTATTATTCCATCATATTTTTTATTTTATTTTTAAGTTCATAATTTTTTCTGATTCAAATTCAAGATTCTAAGATAAATTGGGGATACAGATTCGTAAAATAGTATTTTCAACCCATCTACAATTTAATGTGTAATAACAATAATTTTTTCAAATTTAATTCTTGCAAACTCCATTCTTCTCTTTCCAAATTCTATAAGCAGCACAAAAGAACGAATTCTCTCCCTAATAGTTTGACAATGTCGACACTATCTCATAACAATTTTGCTTTAAATGTTGTTTTACACTTCAAACCAACTCACCCTTGCACAAATAATTTTATAGTGCACGAGGGCCTTAAAACATAGGCTTCATTTCATGCCCCTTACCAAGATTTTTCAATTTTTAGCTAAGATATTGTGTCCTCGACTTCCTTTAGCTCAGTTTTATTTATTTGTTCTCTTAGTTATCCTTGTATCACAAACAAGCCTTGCAAGTAGCATGAATCAAAGATATAATCAGGTCTATATTTTCTATTACACCAATTACTGATTGCATTTGCAATGAAAATAATCTTTAAGGTTTCGCGAAATATATTCTCGATTAACCAAATGACCTCAATAGCCTTGGACAAAAGGAGAAAATTAAGACTCCGTCCTAAGGCTTAAATTGCTTTTCAATCATTTTAAGAATTCATAGATACCAAAAAATGATACTAACCTTGATCTTATCCTCGTCTGGTGCTTTGACCTGTGCGCCAGAGCTAGAGCCAGTGGCGGTAACACCCACCCGAGTCTTTTGACGGTATGTCTTCATGACACCACATAGGTATGCAGACTTATTGGACACGTGCTCCAAGTTAGAGTCCAGGAACTGTGTGAGCACACTCACAGCACCGTCCACAGGAAACTCCTTCAGGGCATCCAAGGCTCGTTCATCAAGATCTGCATGGATCAACTTGCCTGTCACATAGAGAAATTTACCGGTTATTACACTCGAAGATTTTACTTGATCAAGATTAAAACTTCAAACCAAACTTTATTTTCTTCACCGCATCTCACTAAAGGTTTGGGTTATAAGCTTATAATAATTACTAGGGGTATGTGAAGCTTCACTATCGAAATCTCCAATAAACCCATCCATACTAGAAAAAAACTAAGTCTCAAGCCATTACAAATCACACAATGTGACTAAAAATATGTTAATATATTTTTAACAATAGTTGTAAGGAGGGTAAATGGTTATTTTTGTTACTCTAATGATTGGGATATAAGCAGCAATTTTTCCACAATAACCTTTATAAAACCTACGTGTAGCCTATGATCGTACCTTTGGATTTTGGATAGTGTACAAATGTGTTAACTTTGGGAACTTAAGATATATATTGAACTAGTTTACTCTAACAACATATGGTGCTCTATACCACTTAATTTTGACAAGGAAAACTAATGTTGCATGAACGAATTGAAGAAATTATATTCAAACAAGAAGACATAAGGACTGTATCCAAGATTAAACTTATGTGTGTATATATAAAACACTAGCAATTTTTATAATAAAGTTTGAATATTCAACTAGGACATGACTTGATAATTTAGTTGAAATTCGCAAATAGCATTCTAGTGATGAATATCAACATACAAGGTGTACATAGATGCACACCCCTCATTTTTTATGTGGTATTTAACATTCAACATCGGAACCACCCGATAAGCGTAAGAGAATTTCTACAAGCAAGGAAAGCACAAAACAGACTACCAATTTCGCCGGGAAATGTATTTTCACATACTTTCCAGGGTTCTTTTAGATGCCACAATCTACATGGGACCGATGGTTTTACTTCCCCTTTGAAGGAGGTTGTGCTACAAATTTTTATCGCTAAAAAAATTGCTGACAGTAAATGATAACTTATTTGTTGTGTACGAAACCCAGGGTTATAATTTTACCCAGAAAGAAAATTGTTTTATTAAAACAATACTTATTAAATTTTGCATACAAATCAGTTGTCTAGGCAATTTTTAAAATGGTAATCATTTTGTATATGGTATTACACACAAGTTTTGAATTTACAAATGTTATACACTAGACAAAGCTATACATGTTTTAATTGGTTTAACAAAATAATATATTCAACTAGCAACCCACTTGGGTTAAAATAACTTTAAGGTGTCCACACTGTATTAATGCTAGGCCCTGGATATAATACTTTTGTCAAAAAAATGGTATGAGAGTTCTTACCTGTTATCTTAAAGAAAAGTAAGCAACCAATAAATCCTGCAGCTGGTTTGCCAGTAATTAAATGCATATTCTCTCCCCAAACCCTTTCTTTTCCTTAATGTTTTTTTTACAACCTGCTAACTTATACAGTATTGTTGCATCATTATGTATGGATGGCATTTTAACAGAGCAGTTGTTTAAAAATCAGCAAGACAAAACTGTTACAAAGCTCTTTCACATTCCAGAAAGTGAAATTGTTAAGGCTTATATTAATGTGCCCACGCTGAAACCTTACCTACCACAACGTAAATTCATCAAGCGATTTCTTTTAAACCCTTTAAAATACCACACAGGCAATCAATTGTTACGCTTGCAACAATGAGTGTTCTTGTTGGGTGGAGAGTTCGAAAATTCAAATTCCCTCAACATGGTAATGGCAATTGTAAAACAAACCCTGTTAAGACCAGCATACAGCCTTTGGAAAACCTCAAGTGATATTTTAAAAATGGGTAATTGTTTGATAGGATGGTGAATTTTATACAGACAAAGTCATTGATGTGATGTGAGGTCGATTCTCTGCATTCCTCTGGTTGAAGTAAAATTAAATTTATCTGGGTAAGAATTATGGATGCCTGAATTTACATAGGAGAGGATATTATCAGTGTGATGCACGAACCATAAATACACTATAATCAGGGTATGCAAAAATCCCAACAAAATTGTGGAATGAACCCCACTTAACCATTAAAGGCTCAGTGCGCCAATCTATCGGCGCACCAAGTAGTGGCTATAACACTTACACGGCCGATCCATCGGCGCCAGCCATATCTAGTCTTTTAGTTACTAGTTACATATAATATTACTAGATGTCACCACAAGGACTGTATCATAAATATAGTTAATATTTTCTTCAACAGAAAGCACTGTAATGTTTATGATTTTTTTTAACAAATGAAATTAGTTATTCTCACATGTTTACATTGTGGCGCGATTACATTTCTGGCTTCCATGTTTCTCTTTATGTAATGTGTATTATGTGTTTTGCAGTTTATATTTATTCTAAAGTTTATTTAATATTCTGTGCTTATTTTCTTCTTAGTTATTTTTTAACGGAAGTTAACTAAGCCTTAGTGTTAGGACAATAATTTGATTTTTATCTTGGCAATGGCTGGTCAAGTTTTAGGCTAAGTGACTGATATACTAGATTAGTTAGACAATATTGAGTGAGAGTGACTTTATGCCTGAAAGTGACATACTAGTGATGACAATAACCCAGATATGACTTTATGGAGTGTTTTCCCAAACAAAGGTGATGACCTCGAAATTGTATGTACGGTTCCATGTAAACAAAGTCATATAGTTTAGAATCAAACAAAATTACAAACACCAAACTTATATAAAATTTTATAGAAATAAATGCTCTTTTGGCAGGATGACTGATGAAGAAGGAAGATGTGAAAAAAATATTATTTTTAATAATAAATTTTAATTCAACTTTTCAGATTTCATTTTCTTTTTCAAAATATCTATGTCAAATGATTTAGGATTTCCCCCCCCCCCCTACATCTTCAATGTCTATAGTATAAATGTGATTTGTTCTTATTGTATACACTAGTATTATCACGATTTGTATCTGTATTATTATTATTATTAGCACCGCGTCTTACTACCCGTTCGGTTTATACGCACTTACGCTAATGTGTAATGGTAGGGTGATTGTGAGATGAAATGAAGGACCTACAGTTTAACGTGGAATCCGAACCACGGTGGAGGCCTGGCATTCCTCACATTTACAAGATGTCTTGTCAGAGGTGAAGGAAGGGTTTGGTAATCTTGTATCTGTAGTTAAATATAAAATTTAATTGTTTTAAATACCTTCAACAGTCACATGTGATACTATATAAATGTCATAAGGGTTACTCAAATAAGTTTTAAAATTAAAAATAATAATCAGAAACGAGTTTTGTGCTCTGTTATTGTTTGAAAAGTTATGCACTTATAGTCTACTTTTGTAATGTATATTAAGAAAATTAAATAAAAAAATGTTGGCGGTGTAGTGGTCACATTTAAGTCTTGGCTCATCTTACATTAATTATTCGAGATCCAGAGAAACACATTTAAATTTTAATACAATTAGGAAAGGAGTAGTAAGTAATAGGAGACATAATAAAAGAAAACAAAAATGTGGCAATGTAAATTCTTGGCAACAATACTGTATAAGATAGGTTGATAAAAAAAAAAGACTAGAATGAATATAAAGCGGGGGAGGGGAGATCATGCATTAGATTACTGGCAAGCCAGCAGCAGAATTGATTTGTTGTTTTCTTTACTTAAGAGATAAAAGGTGAGAACTTTTGTTCTCATTTGCTTTTATGACAAACATATTTCTAGGGCATACATTTCACATGGTGAAGGTACCTTAAAAGTAAATTATCCTGAGTGAGTTGCTAGTTGAACATTCATTTTGTTTAACCAATCGAAATATATTTTATAGCTTAGTCTCTTGTATAAAATGTGTAATCTCAACACTTTTGTATAACCCCATATACAAATCAATGTATTACTATCATTATTGGGTTTGAACCAAAAGATTTTCAACAGACTGACGAACCATTTTCTATCTATCTATCAGACAATTCCTTTGTATTTAAAGTTTTTTTGGGGGGGCTGGGTAAAATTATAACAAGCCTGCTTAGTGTGCCGATGCTCTACTACTGAGCTAGCTATCCAGGATTTGTTCTGTGCTCAGGGTAATATGTCATGACACATACCATGGTGTCTACTATACTTGACCAATGAAATCCCCGACCTTTTCCCTGATCATTTCCTAAAATTCCCGACTAAAAAAGTATGTCACCTCCTTTTAACTCGCCACCCCCCCTTCCTCGTTTTTCTATTAATTTTTTTTATAATAATAATAAGTTTTAAAATTTGAATTAAAATTGTTTACTAGGAATTAAAAATATATTACATAGCTACAAGCAAAAACATGACAATTTACTGATAATTGTATTTCATATTTTGAGTAAAATATCATTTTCCCGGATTTTTATTGTGATTCACTAAATTCCCGACTTATTCCCGTTTTTCCCGATGTAAAGTGGTCAGGGTTTTAGGCCCTTAGTTCTCAACCTTTTCATTTATAAAATTATATTAGTTTTTCCTTTAGTTTACATATTAATATACTAAAGATTCTGAGAGTACTAAACTGATAAATACATTGTTCTTTTCCATTCATCTAGGCCTAATTTAATTCTCTTTATTACTATCAAATGGTTAATTATAAGAAAGTGTGAGGTTTTATGGTAATTATAAGTTATGTAAATATAACCAAAGTTGTAAGCAATATATGTCTTAAATTTCAATTCATTAACTTCATTTTCAGGCCTTTAAATTTATAATCTAATAGTTTTTCATTATTTAAAGTCTTTGTTGGAATATTAGAGTCATCAAAATTTATTACTTTTACTTTTCATTTTAAGCATCGTGCATTGTATCTATAGCTGAACCCGGAAGCTGGGAGACGCACCTGTTCTTGCACGTGCAGTCTTTCAGGGGAGGGGGAGGTGTTGGCGCGGACTCCTGGCCAATCAGTGCCTTTGGTTTAGCGTCTGTGTTTGACCTTATCTGGAAGGAAAGCGTCAGACGCGGACACTTGAGCGGTTAACACGCGAAGAGTAGAGGCGGACACTGGCCGGTTAGCACTCAAAGAGTAAAGACACGTACATTTTGGGAACTTATATTAACGTGTAGAGACAGGACAGTCTCGTGATGGGGGAAAGTAGAGGGAGACTAGGTGGCTAAATAATATTATTTTTTTAATCAAGCATATGTGATGATACTCTGTAAAGGATTTCTGTAAAATAAAACTTAAAATTTAAATGCTATGCTAAATAATCTTCTTTTGAATTGGCTGTGTACCTCTACCCCCACCATTATCTATGCATAACCCCGAGATGCTCTACCGAAACTGACTGCCGTGGACGAGAAGTAAGAAGATGACAACACGAGGCCATTAACAACAACCGCTGATGGCTGTGCCGACTGGGTACAAAAATGGCGCAACGTGGGGCTAGTAATTCGAACTTGAGGACGGCGCGACGGGGTACACCAATCACTTCAAATTCCCGTTTTCCCTGATTTTCCCAGATGGTAGACACCCTGCATACATGCCTTACTATGCACTTATCAGTTATGTGATCTGATTATGTTATACAGTAAACCCCGATTATATGCGAGTGCCACAATTTTTTTTTAAATTACAAACCTCAAAAAACCTATTTCAATCCAAGCCAACAGGGAAAATACAATAGGCCCTACAGTGCGAAGATCAAAATTTACTGACAGGTTTATTGTGCATAGTAATCATAAAGGCCTTCTCGGACTTTGTGAATGAATGGCAGGCTCTTCCTCTTTTGTTTTGGTCATGGCTTTCACATTATCTGATCACTGACCATGACGCCCGAGTGGGCCTCCAGTAGTGTCAGTTGTTAGTAAGCGTGCTTAGTGATCAGTCATGTTTTATGTTTAGTTGTCAGTGTTCAAGTTTAGTGTTTCGTTAGTTCCTGGAATTAATAATGACTGAAAAACGAAAGGTTATGTTAACGATTGCACAAAAACTTGAAATGATTTCTAAAATATAAAATGGTGTTTCAAGGAAGCAGATGTGTTTGGATTAAGGGATCGGGGAAACAACAGTGCAAGACATTTTAAAACAAAAAGACAAACTGTTGACCTTTGCATCAGTGTCGGACAGTGTTTCTGGGTGAAAAAACTAAAAATAATGAACTTGACTCAGCATTAGCAGAATGGTTAGCTCAGATGTGAAGTGATGATTACCCTGTGTATGGTCATATCATTGCAGCTAAAGCAATTTTTTTTTAATCTGTTAGGCCTGGAAAGAAATTTTGATGCATGTCTTTTCACTCGTACTTTAGCATTTGAAATTAACATCAAGCGGCAGGTCACAAAAGTAGCAAGGAGAGAATTACAACCTTGCCATGCAAGAAACGCTGAGGTTAGCCATCAACTTAGGCTTCTTGGAATTGGTAAATCTAAGAGACTGAGGTCATTTAAGGGAACAAAAGCAGAAACTGTACCAGTTGATTATTTCAACAAAAAAAGGTTGGATGAACTAGCAGATTTTTCAAGAATGGTTGGAAACGATTTTTGTGCAAAAAAAAATATGCCAAATGCTGTTTTGTTAATTGACAACGCACCTTCACAACCCAGCTAGAAGTGTGCTTAAATCTTCTGACGGGCAAATCTTCACAAAGTTTTTGATCCCAAATGTTACTGCGCTGGTACAACCTATATACCAGGGAGTCATTGCTACCAAGAGAACTTACAGAACAAAGTTGTTATTGTCAATAATCGAAGAAGGCTGCGATCTCAAAGAATTTTGGAAGAATTATACAATTTTGGATAGCATTTACGATATTGTGTCTGCATGGAATTACATCAAACCCTCAACCCTTGTTAAATCGTGGAGAAAACTCTTTCCGAGTATCGAAACAAATGTCAACCAAGACATTTGTGAAGAAGAGAATGAAGTCATGTAGACCGCTACACTTGTTGACCTAGTGACATCCGTTCTGGGAGGCGAGACTGTCTACGAAGAGAAAATAAAAGAGTGGCTAGAATGCGACTCAAGTGAGCCGGGAATGGAATGACTGACTGGTGTAGAGATAACCAACAAAGCAATTGGAGTGAGTGAGAACGAAGAAGAACAAGTGAAAGTGAAGAAGACAAGGCACCTGCGCGGATGACACACAAAACTGCTTTGCAGCACGTAGGCGAATTGCTTCAATATTTAGAGGAACAAAATGATGACGCATATCTGGCAGAAAAACTCATGTTAAGGAAAGTACTAACAAGAATAAGTTTTACATATAATATTTTGTGTACAATAAAACATTTTTTAGGTTAATTTTTTTCATGTTTGCACCTCATTGTCTTTTTTCAGGCTATTCGTTATTTTCGCTATCTGCGGTACCCTTGCCACCCAATTCCGCAGATAATCGGGGCTTTACTGTACTTATTCTTTTGAAATGAGCAAGACTTCTAATGTGGCACATGGTTTATTTGAATGATTACACCTTCAGCACTAAAGATATGATATTAAATGATACAGTTTTTGTTAATTTAAGGATTGTTTGTGATATTACATGTTCCATGTTTTGAGTACCGTTATATTAGTGTGTATATTTATGTTACTATTTGATATTATACGCACAAGCGGCTTATATATAACCTACCCCTTGCTTTTTGGACTTCTTGTTGACAGTGTTAAAACTAATTGGAGAACTCCTGGCAACCTGATGTTGTGAAGGCTAGCTTCCTAATACAACAGAATTGATCTTTTAAAGAAACAAAGTTTACTAAAGCGCAATATATTGAAATTATTTCTGAAAACCTGTGATTCTCCAAGGATGAAGTAATAAAAGAAAATTTTACATGCAGTACTTCATAGAACTGTACACTTCATACATTACTTTTTGAAAATATAAGAGGTCCAAAACAGTATCATTACAATGTAGTAGAGAAAATGAGAGAAATCACAAATTGCAGTCATGAAAATGAAAAATATTGACATAAATGAACAATTTAAAAAAATATACAAATAACTGCAAGGAGTGAGGAAGAGACTTGGTGGATTGTCTTTATTCTCTCTTCTACCTCATATGATAGTGTTTAGTCGATTGTTTGTGTAGATACTTTAGTTGACTGCAAACTTCACGTCGTATTGCTTCATTTTGAAGAGGGCACTCACCCGCCATGTAGATGTGTGTAATATAACCAGTGTTTTTTTTAATAAATGGGAGTTTACACTAAGTCATATAAGAACATGAGACACATTAGAGGAACCCAGAATTTCAACAGCGAAAGTTTGGATATTGATCAATTAACCAGTGAGTTGGTTATAGGTGATGTTCAAAATTATGTAAAGAGAAACAGATCAACCTTAAAATTTGTTTTTATCAGAGTGGTGTATATTATATTAATAGAATTACATAGGATTAATCAACAATTTTAATAAAACTCCTTACCAGTTTTGTAGATTTCATCTAATTTTCCAGCAACTTTTTCATCCAGGCCATATTGCAAAAGTTTGCTGTAATCTTCAGTTCTTTCAACTTTGTCTGCCTCTTCCTTCATAGAGATTTCACCATTCCCCTCTGCCATAACTAAAAAAAGAAAAGTCCTTATATAAAATTGCATTAAAGTAAAAAGTGTCAATCAAGTTATATAATAGGAAGTTAATGTATTTTTTTAAATTGCACCTAGGTTTTAATTAGTTTGTTTACTGATTCATTTAAATATATCATTTTTTAGACATATACAACATCTCTTGATAAATTATTACAGAGATGAATAAATATAAACTATAATAATTGTAGCTCTATAATTGTGGGGGGGGGGGAAATTCGTGGAGTGCAACATGTGATATACATTGCTTGAGACTTAACATCTTGATTAGTAGTCAAACAATGTTTATTCACAATATGGCTAATTTTACTACCAAATTCCTTGACTTTTCCCAGGTTTACAGGCCAAATTTACAAAACTTCCCCACTCAACCTTTCTACAGTTTTTCTTGGTAAATGGCAGTTTTCAGTTTATTACATTTATCACATATTTTCAAAAACAATCATAACAGACACTAAACAAAATATTATAAGTTCTTTACTAAACATTTATTAATATAGCTATTGTTTGTGGCACTGTGTAAATAAGTTTTAGAAATACATTTAATGATTGGTTTATGTATATCAGGCCTGGCCAACTCGTTGATCGCGATTGACCAATCAATTGCAGCATTGTTTTTGGTTGATTGCTAAATGTTTGGTGTGCAAGAAAAGTTCAAATCCTCAAAAATTGAATGAATAACGCACCATACACTAATTGTATATCCGAGCTTAAGCCGTTCACTTTGACATTCAAATGAATTTCATAGCACAACAGAGGTCAAAGATAAAAGAGGCATCATATTATTTAAGCTCAAAGTCAATAACAGGTCATCTTATTTAAAAGTGTTATTGCTTTATGCCAAAAAATGACGACTTCCTCGATTTTTTGAGTCATCATTGTATCCTTCACCAACTGTTACTTGACCAGCAAAGACAAAATGTGTGATGGACATAACCTTCAAGATTGTAAATTCAATCCGAGGACAATCTCTTCAAGATACAACTGGGTGGGGAAAAAAATTATTTAATACTTCATACAGATGTAAGGTGGCTCAGTCGGAGTAAGTTTCTCCAAAGATTCTATTATTTATTGAGTGAGATTAAAATATTTTTGGAAGAATGAACAGACAAATATTGAGAGTTAGAGGATGAGGTATGGCTGTCTGACTTGGCATTTTTCACAAATTGCACTGGCAAACTAAATTTTCTGAATCATGCAAATATATATCAGGATATATGTTTGTGGAAGTTTAGCAGGCCTGTTAGTAATGTAATATACTTTGTATATTTGATTATTCCCTCCTTGGTAAAACAGTTTTTAAAGGAAACAAAAAAATATCTTTTGAAATTAAACACAATTGCTTACTGCTCAATGAATAAAAACCAAATATGACAAAAAAGCATTTGCTGAAACTGTGTAAGTATATGCTTAGAATACAATGTATCAAGTTCAGCAGATACTAATGTTCATTATGAAATAAATATGCAAACATGTGAACATTTGTTCCTAAAAAATAAACACAGTACTGGTACATCACAATGGCCAAAATGATTGGTTTTTAGTGTCTCCTGTAAAAATAATTAAAATGGATTAATAACGTTTATGTGGGGAACCCTTCGATTGACATAAGTAATTGTTTGAAGTCTGTAATGTTGAAATGGCAAGGAATAAAGCATTCAATCCTTCTGTTATTTAGGCGTACTTTAAAATGTTGACTCAATTGACATGCTTGGATTAGCTGATAAACCAAGCTGAATTTGGATAAAACTAGCTACTGTAACTGTTTGATTGCTGGAAAAGATAATATTACTGTGTTTTTCGCTGGAAATGCTGCTGGAGGTAAAGCACCTCCATTAACAGTGGACAGCAAAAGGTATCGGATTTCCTGAAACCACTGTATCAAATGCTCAGACGCAGACAGAGGTTTTTTCAAAACTATTTTCAACAATTGTTCCTAAACGTTGGCTGTTGGCGATGAAAGACAGGTGCTCTTGATTTATGATGGGCACTCAATACATGTTGGCTTACAGTTGATTGAAGTAGCTATGGGGGACAATATGTAGGCTTTAAGCTCCCCAAAAAGAGTTCTCCAAAATGATTGGTGAATTATGGGTCCAAACATATTTTAAAACATTTAACAAGTGTTTAAACCCTTAAACGTTCAGCATGCCAAGTAGTAGCTAAACCACATGGCCGATCCATCGGCGCCAGCCATGTTACCACAAGCACTGTATCATAAATATTAAAATCTAGTTAGTATTTTCTTTAACATAAAGCACTGTAATGTTTATGAAAATATTTTTTTAACAAATGAAATTTGTTATTCTCACAAGTTTACATCGTGGTGCGATTATGTTTCTGGCTTCCATGTTTATCTTTATTTAATGTGTATTATGTGTTTTGCAATTATATTTATTTTCATTCTAAGGTTTATTCATCAATATTTTGTACTTGTTTTCTTCACTGTTATTTTTATTGAAAGTTATCTAAGCCCAAGTGTTAGTACAAGTTTGATTTGATTTTTATCTCGGCAATGGCTGGTCAAAGTTTTAGGCTAAATGACTCAGATATACTACCCATATACATGATTTTACAAAGTCATATAGTTTAGAATCAGACAAACCTACATATAATTTTTTTAAATAGAAATAATGCTTTCTCACAGGATGACAGATGAAAAAGGAAGACACGAAAAAGGTTTTTTTAACTTTGAATAATAAAATTTAGTTCAGGTTTTCAAATTTCAATACTTTTTTTAAAAAAAATATCTATAATTAGAGGTAAATATGTGAAAATTAGCCTGAGTTTTTTGGATAAGCCAAGTGAAAATGTGTTGAGTGCAAAAGGGTTAAAGGAGGAATTTTCCCATTCAATGAGAAATTGGTACCACAAGATTTAGAAAATAGGCCTACTTTTATTTTAGTGCGATTTTAATCGAATTAGACATGTCATAATGCCTAGGATATACACAAAAATAGAAAAGATATATACAGAAGAAACTATTGCAAAAGCTTTACAAGAAATAAGGGATGGTAAAAAAAAAACTTGAGAAGTGCTGCACAGACCTATTGCATTGATCAATCATTGTTATTACAAAATTCAGACAGAGGAATGGACGCATTTAAGACTCATGGTAAAATGGGGTTTTGCCCTCATAAAGAAGGTCTTTATGGAAAGGGGAAAATGACATTCCAGGTACCCTCCATGCCAACAGTCACAAAGGTTACATGACTTCTGTGATATTTAATTCATACATGAAGAAACTTGCCAAAGTGATTGAAGAGAGAGACCCTTGCTATTAATTTATGAACACGTCTCATTTGGAAAGCTCCACCATTAAAATTACTAATGAAAACCAGATTACTATCATCAGAGCTGCTTCCACATACCGAAGGCTAAATGGAATGCAAAACTTTTAAACTGGCAGCGAGAAAATCAACACCGCTTGACAAAAAGTGAGTTTGTCGACCTATTGTGCTGTTTGGTATGAAGGTCTAAGTCCAAAAATATGTCGGGATTCGAAAGTACAGGTATTTTCCCAACAAACAAAGGAAAGTATCCACTAGATGTCTGTATCTTGTAAAGTTAGATAAGTACCATCAAGGTATATTTGAAGATCCATTTAATTTTTGGGAATAACGAGGGGGTTGAACAAATATACTCATCTGTCTCTTCTCCAGCTCTGGTAGAACCATCATCTCAGACAGAAATTCTCACAAGAGACCCCAACTGCTTCTGAGAACCTTGCCATCCCTAATTCCTCATCTGGTGTGTTGAACCCTGGTTCCTCATGTGGTACATGAATGAACCCTGCTACTGACAGTTCAAATTTAGAACAATTACTTCTAAGACGAATAAAGAAGACACGCTGCTATTGACAGTTCAAGTTTTGAACAATTACTTCTAAGACGAATAAAGAAGACACCCTGCTATTGACAGTTCAAGTTTTGAACAATTACTTCTAAGACGAATAAAGAAGACAGACTTGAAAAAACAAACAAGGTGTTGATATACATGCACGCATTGTTATGCCAGATGAGTTCTAGGTAGCTATTGAGAACTTAAAGCCTGGGAAGAAAGTACCTGAACAAGGAAAAACCAGATTAAAAAATAAGATCTCCAAACGTAAGTTAATGGACTTGAAAAGATCAAGTGAAGAGAAAGAATGGGTTGAAAGTGGTGATAGTTTGTGATATTGATATATTCGAAAATGACCAAAAGGACAGCTTTGTTTAATATGAGACCTTTGGAGATAGCCTTCAAATATGTGTGTTGTACAGAAAGTGTTTGATAAAAATGATATTGAAGTCAAGGCAATGAGATCAGTTGATGGGAAGAAAGATACTGATATTTCTGTAGTGTTGTGACATAGGTAAATTAACTTTACCCCAAATTGTCCAGGCCGGACATATATTAAAATATGCTTTCCAAAAAATGTGGACATTTTTGAAAAGTACATATGGCCTAATTAAAGTAAATCTAAGGTGGAGATCTAAGATTTTGCCATGGCCATAATAAAAATGTCAAACATTTTGTTTTGCTAACAAATTTCTCAGACAGAAAAATTATGTAGACATGATTTTATTATATTTTGCAAGTTCATTAAAAGTTCTTATAACTTGTATAATTTTTAGTTTTGTGTTGACATCAATGATACCTTCTAATTTATTTTAATTTAACTTTTTTTAGAGAACTAAAAGTTTCACCCAATGGAATAAGACATTCATTCATCTGCCTTGTTATTACCCACCCAGTCATATAGCATGGTAAACAGAGATGTATGTCTTTTTATTACCTCACCAGTCTCATTTTTACCCCAACATGCAGGTATAGTTTAAACAATTTTTTTTATAATTTTTGGACTTTTTTGAGTTAAAAATACACTAAAAAAGGGAAATTAAAAGTGTTCAAAAGTGAATCTTAATAAAATATTACCCTTTAAAAATAAATGACCAAGAATAAGTTACAGGCAAAGTTTTGAAATTGTCTCATTACCCCTAGCTTTGAAAATTGAGATTATGATCTACTGGGACAACTGTGTTAAAAGAGATTCAAGGTGTGTATAGAGTAGAAGAAATGTGTTATTTTTACTACTGAAAACAAAAGTTTATTTATTTATTTTTAGTGGTGTCAAGCTACTTTACTGAACTGTTCATTACTAACACATGATCTCCAAACTTGAAGTTGATTAGGGTAAGCAAATTTTACTCAGACTGTAGGTTTATTTTCTTTTGCAAATCTCTTCATTGTTTAGTTCCAAAACAGACCTTGTATTTGTATACCTAAGCTACAGTAAATCAATGAAAACAAACATGCATATTTCAATTGCATATATTATGTAGTGAAAAAAATTATAAATAGATTAATAATAACTTCCAAACATCAACCACGCAGCTTATAGTTATTGTTTTAACATGGAAGTCAACAAGGAACCCAATGTCACCCTGCTAAGAAATTGTATACACAAAGTCAATGTATGTCTTGAAAACATTTTTTTTTTCAAAATATTAAAAATGGTGTTTAAGTTTGTTTTAATGATAAAATTCAAATAGGCCTATCATAGCCATGTGCAATATATAATTAAAGCTCAATAAAAACAGAAGAAAATTGCATCAATTTGAACTCTATATCAAATAGCTTTTGATTTACAGCTGTTTAAAAAATTTTAAACATCAAATTTGTGCGATTTTTGCTTTTTATAAAGTCAAAAATTTAAAGCCCAAAAATATGAAATTTTACATTCAACTTTACTGGTACTACCACTATATCAAAAATTATCAATTTCTGAGATGTCAAGGTCCACACCATTGGTTTATTTGACATGGAATGACCCTATACTTAAAACTCAAATGGGACAAGTATTATTATTATTGTCTTACTACAGATTTTTATTGCTAAATAATTGAAACATCTACTAGGTATTGCTAATATACTAGGCACCCATTCCAAATACTCCGCCTGTCTCGCCTTAGTTATGTCCCTGGGTAGTTTGATGTTAGTTATCTAAAAGATCCAGAATCATTCTAAAGCAATAGGAAATAAACAACCAATAAAACATTAGCAAGATTTAAGTTTGCCTGTGGAAAAATGGAAGATGGTCATCGTATGGTTTTGAAATAGGTGAATCAAGCAAATATTTCTAAATTATAAATTAGATAGGCTCAGTATTTGTGTCTAAAGCATAGAACATGAGACCTATCTGTAAGGTATTCCTTAGTGGTCCGGTAAGAGATCAATAGACCTATTACAATAGTGAATGTGTCCACATAGTTTGTAGATCCTTAGTACTTACTACTCTGGAGATGTTAATTAAACTATATTAATCCTTAAGGAAGTATTGTTATGCTTGTTTGTTAACACTTTATTTATAGTATAGTATTAGTAAACCAATAATAATTTTTAGTTATTACAGAATAGGGTTAAAATGGCCCCACCCATTTGGAGGGCTTGAGTCCAAGATGGGGATTGCTATGTGCAGTTTAAGTGATATCACTATCAAGCATGTATGTTATAAAGTGGAGCATCTTTGGGATACATAAACAAAGAATGGACCTAAGGGACCACACTACAAAAGGACCAAAAGTGGATGGTTTGACAAAACTGTATTTGAGGACTGGTTTATGTTATGACAATTTTACTTTCACATTGAAGCACATTACCAGGGAAGAAGGTTATGTTAGTGGACAATCTTCTTTCACATTTGTCACTCTGTGCCGTACATGAATGCCAAAACAATAACATTTCAATTGGGCCATTCTATGTCAAGTGAGCTATTGAAAAATCGGCACACTTTAGATTTGGATAAAATTTGGCACGATTGTTGTTTCTACAAAGATAGTTAAAATATGCATAATTTCTTAATTTTCTCTTTAGTTTGTGAGTTATAAATTTCCCAAATTTTTAAAAAGGGGAATTTTAGGCTTCACCGTCCATATTTTATTTTATTTCTTCAGATAGAAATAAGACAAAGAAATGAAATTAAAAAATAATAGGGTTTTTATTGTGTTTTAAAATAATAGATCACATGCTCACATTAGGGCACTTTAAAAGTTCTAGGTCATCAACTCAATTTTTTTTTTTCTAAAAACAGTGTTTTTTTAAGCACACTTTTTCACTCTAATCTTACAGGTATGCATACCAAATTTCAACTTGGGATCTTTATGGGATCAATTTTGAATTAATTTTTAATAAAATTAGGATCACCAAAATAGTACCATCACGATATATTGAAAATATTTAATTTGCAAACTTATATAAAAGTCAGTTTAAAAACATGTTTATGTTCTGTAGAATGCTTCAGTATCTTTCAAACAAGTTAAATCCTGTCGTCGTCGTCCCCCCCCCCCCAAAGAAATACGTCTCTTAGACCAGTTACATTTTTCATGAATGTGCATGTTTGAGCCTGTGAGCTAATGTTGCTTCCTTGTGTATCATGTTAGTCCCATGTTTGCACTGGGGAGAGAAATAGATATTGTGTGCTGTGATCAATATAACTGTTTATTATAAGTTTGTATGTTAAATTATTTTAAAATGATTATTGATTTAGGCCTAAAACAATAATTGTGTATATCTTATTTTAAAATTAACCAAGTATAGTGTATAATATGGAAGAAATGGGAAAATCTAATTTTAATACCTGCTGTTGTAATCTTTTTAAGCAAGAAAGGTATAAGACTTTTAAAAAAATGTTGGACCTATAACAGATAGGATGTGCTTTGCGCATACTGATATTTAAAGTGAAATGAAAATATTGTGATGGTTGTAGAAAACAATTGTCTCAGGAAAAGTCTAAAATGGTTCAAGCCGACAGTGAGGAAAATAACATGCCAGGTCCTAGTAATGTAAGTGACAATTTTATTCCCGTGGACTTAAGCCTAGAATATTTGAAGTCTTTATCAAGTCTTGAGAGTCCCCCATTTTAAAGAAACTCTTTTTATGCAAAATAAATTAGACAAAATCAAGAAAAGTTTATCAGATAAAATTCTAGTGAAAACCCCTGAAAATGACATTGGTGAAGAAAAGCAAACAGAATCTGAAATATTGGCACAGCTAAAAGAAAAATTTCAACAAGTAGAAAATACAAATGAAAAGATTACAATTTTGACATTACCAAAGAGCTGGTCATGCAAGAAAATCAAAACCCAGTTTTATGTTAACAATAGAATGGCAAGGAAAGTACAAAAACTGGTTAAATAATAATATTTAGCACCGCGTCTTACTACCCGTTCGGGTTATACGCTTTAAGTACTAATTACTCTAATGGATTAGGAATTATTGGGAAGGTTGAATTAGAGGAAGTGAACCCACATTTGCGTGGAGGGAGAGTGGAAAACCATTTAGGAAAAACCACCCCAGTTCAACCGACCGAGATTCGAACCTCGATCTCCACGTCCTCAGCAGTCGAGCTCAACCCGACAAGCGCGTTAGCCAACTACACCACCGAGGCGGGTAACTGGTTAAAGAACAGGGGAGTTTATCTTCAGCTAATCCAAAACATCATTATTCTAAAAGTAAAACATGTTTACAATAGTGATGAAATAAGTCGTCTTATATCAGGAAAAAAAGAGTGATCAATATCGTGAAAACTTGCAAGAGATTAATTTTAAGGAACCTAAAGGAAATTTATGAGCTTTTTAAAAGCAAATATCCTGTAAAAAAATAGAATTTTCAAAATTTGTGGATCTTCGTTCTAAAAACTGCATTCTAGCTGGTGGAAATGGTACACATTCTATTTGTGTTTGTACAACACATCAGAATGTAAAGCTTATGATTAGCGGAGCCTTTTTTTAAAACACAGTATTAGACGATGGCACTTTAATAGATGACTACAAATCACATCTAGCTAAATGTGTGATGTACCACTGCCAAAATGTTACCTCAATCAATGTACATCTTGCCTTGGAACAGACTATTTGAAATAACAGTTGAATGAAAAAATGTGAGAGGAAATGATCGAACAAATAACTTATAAACAATGGGTATCTGTTGACAGGTCTAGTTTAGAGACATTCACAAAAGGCACAGTAAGATTTTTAGGTGTATTTATTGAACTTGGCATTTAAAAAAGCAATGGATATCTGTTAAAAGGTGTAGTTTAGAGACATTTACAAAAGACACAGAAGATTTTAGGTGTATTTCTTGAACAACTTATCATTTTAAAAACCTATTAGTTTATAGCTAAAAAACAATCAGCCCATTTTGCTTATTTTAAAGAGAGTATAATCAGAGAATAAACAGTGAATAAAGCTGTTATAGTCTTTGATTTTGCACATTTTTTTTTGTACACCAAGATAGAATATTGGAATAATGATCCAGTTACACTGTTTCCTGTTGTAGTCTACTTCAAAGATTCTGAAGGACTAAAGTTAATATATTAATATAATTTTCATTAAATTAAAATTAACTTTAATATGTATTTGATTTAATTTTATATTATATACATTTAGTTATTTGTATAAATTTATTAATTTTACGATTATTTTTTTATTTGTCCCAATAGACCCCGGTTGGGTTTACTTTGAATTTTGATTGATTCGTGAGTGTGTCCAAAGACACCCCCAACTATGGGTTGAATTGGGAAGGTAAAAGATTAAAAAATAAACAAAAGGGGCATTCCATCGTCACGGGTGGGACACTAGCACTACGCTTTTCTTATTTTGAGAGTAAATATCTCATATAATATAAATTATAGTTTGTCAATATGGTATGATAGCAATAGTTTACTCATAGCTGCACCACCTGGCTATGATAAAAATATATTTCACAGATTAGATGTGAAATTAATGAGCCTTAAACTATTGTCACGGGTGGGACGATAAAAAGACATGCCTTTTAACGCAGCAGATGGTTTTAAGAAAACTCTGTGAATTAATGAGCAAAAAATATATAATGTCATTAATTCTGAAATGATTAATGTTTGACCCACACATTGCAATTAAAAACTAAGTAAAAAAATGACAATAACTTTGTATATATTAATATTTATTGTGTCACGGGTGGGACAAGGGTGTGTCACGGGTGGGACACCTTTCTAATGTATTTAAAAAAACAGCATTACAAACACATATTAAAAACTTTCTGAAACATATTATCCAACTTATAGATATGATTAATAATCTTGATCCAGTTCAAAAGTTTTTTCCAAATTATTTTATCCCTGATTCATATTAAACACACTTAAAAGTAAATGAATTAGATTTCACTGTTCATACACATCTACTTCACTAGGGAATTTATAGAAAACACTGTTTCTGACATTCTTTATCTCTGGTGTTGGTAATATGCCAATAATCTGGTCAAAAGTCACAAACGAAATGTCCTTTTCATTAGTTTTAAATTGGTTGCCACTGTCCCCAACATTCCTCAAAAACATTACTTTTACCTCCCCATCATCATCTAGAGAGGTCTGAGCAATACCAGCATATCTGTACTTAGTTGAAATGCCAGTCTTCTTGCTTTGGGAGGTTGTGAATTCGACTAGCAAAAAAGAACCTGCCATTATGTCTGCAACTTTAGGAGCCATTGTTGGAACCATGCTGTTGGATGCATCCAATGGAGAAGTTTCACGAGCTGCATTGCCAGAATCACTCTCCGGGCAGACATCTGAGAAGTCAAGCTTGAAAACTTTGAACTTGGAAAGCTCTGACCGGAAAGTGCGCCCTACAATCAAACTTTCCTTATCGTAGCCCTTAAAAAAGTGTAGTGACTGTAGCTTGTCAATGCCATTTACAAACCTCCATCTTTCATCCAGCATCTTTTTATTTATTTCGACTTCTTCCGGTAAAAGGTGTATTATTTTGACATTTTCTACTGAAGAGCAAGCCGCTTCTAAAAAATCTTTAGCATTATCAATTTGAGCCTTGCGTTGTTTCTCTGCTCCACACAGCCCTTTTCACAACTGCACCAATTCCATCAACAGCTCCCTTACCGTGAGAGGTGGCAAAAAAGTACCATTCTCCCTCTACATTGTAGTCATCTGGCATAAAACAAAGGTTTGTTAGTGTGAACCGATTTTTAAATTGGGATGCTGCTCCATCGGAGAATATCTTTATTTCCCTTAGATCATTTAATTCCTGCTTCAACTCGCTGATGATTCTCTTAAGACAGGCAAAAACAGTATACTTATCATGGCTCAACACATCGGTTACAATTGCAAAAGAACGAATTTCACTGCCAGGGAGCCAGGCGCAAACAGTAAAGACTGTGATCTGCTTATGACTCCAGTGTGCTGACTGAATTTCATCCTGTGTGACGGCTGAATAGTTTTCTGCAAAGTCAATTTGCAACACAACCTCACCTGCCTGCAAGGTCTGTTTTACCTCAATGAATGTTTGAGATTGTATTCTCTTAACATATACATGTGTCTTGAAATGAAGCAACTGGGAGTTAAGCTCATGAACAGCTTCCTCAAGTGTTCCATCAGTTGCAACTATTTTAAAGTGTCCTTCAATCTCAGTCCATTTACTCCAAGTAAGATTGCAGGAGACATCTTCATCAATTAGAGTGAGGAGGTCAGTGGTACATCCACTACACTTCCGAGCATGCATTTTTCATTTTTTATGTCACAACAAATCATTTCAAGTAGTTTAGCACCAGAATTTGGAAAGTAGTTAACTTTCTTGTTCAGGGCTTCAACAATGTAGTTAAAATTGCTGTGATATTTGCAAACACACACATTGTGTGGCATCTTACTAGTCAAGAGAACATAAGTGGGGCGAAGGTCATAAAACTTGGCTATTTTCACTTTAATATCAGGGTTTTCTGACACAAATAAGGAATAGGCCTCCTTAACAGTCATGTTCACGTAGCGCTTCTGATACAATACCCTCCCTCCTGTTTTGGGGTTTTTGATAGTTTTGATATCTTTTATACCTGGAGACTGGCGACTAATATCATCACGTTGATAAAAAGTCTCCACCGTTTCTATTGTTTCTTTAGATAATGCATGCTTAACTTCTTTTTTCTCCATATCTCTGGGAAGAATAGTTTTAGCATGGAATTTGTTAAAATTCTCATACACTAGTTTTTTAATGACAGCACTCTTTTTTCTGGGGCTGCAGGGAAGCATTTTTTTAACTCGACCTACTGCTTTCCCTAGGGACTGCACACAAGAATAGGACCCTAGGAGTGTTCCTAATTCCATGGCATCAGCATATGCAGTTTTTGAATTTTCTTTCTTTTTCTGTCTGTACTTTCTTTTTCGTTCTGTTTCTTTCAATTTTCTTGCAGCTATGAGCCTAGTTGATGTAGTTTCTTTTCTTTTCATGTTTTCCCGTCTCTTCCTATCCCTCTGGCGTTCTTTTTCTAGATGGCTTTTATACTCATTAGGCTTGGCTTCTTTCAGCTTCTTCCTAAGTTTCCGCATACGCTCAGCTGAAGTAGTTTTTCCCATTTTCCTAAAAAAAAACCATAAAGGAAATTTCTGCATATAAAATACTTTTCCAGTACCTTGCAACAACACAGGTTAGTTTAGTAAGGCATTTAGTCCATTTTGCTGTATGCAAAAATATCAGTTTAATTAAGCCTATCTATGCCTATGGCTCAAATATAGGCCTAAGTTTACTTTAAAAACGGTTCAAGACATTTAATTCCATTGGTTAATTTAAAGAAAAAAAAATATCATAAAGAAAGTTTATCCCATTGTGCAGTTACATGGCTATAACCAGCAAATTAACATGAAATTGTGGCCAAACATAACGTTTGTCCCACCCGTGACATCCACTGTCACGGGTGGGACAAACTAAAATGTTTGAAATCTTGTGATTCGTCAGTTTTATAAGAAAAATATTTGAGAAATGTGTTTAACATAAGAAATTGTTCACTTTTACAAAGTTACAAACCTAACCTCCAAACTAATTTCACTATAGACTAACTTTTATATGTTTTTTTGTCACGGGTGGGACATCTCAATCACTCTTTTCTCATTTTTAGATAATGATCAAAATACTTACCTAATCAAAATAATTATATGAGGAACTTGTAGTACAAATATGAGGGCATCAGCTCAACACACAATCTTCTTCCAAATGTAACCAAAGATGCTTCTGCAGTGTTGCCAGCCTAGATTACAAAACCATGTTCCAAGCAAGCAAGTGCAAACACAAAAGTAAAGTACATAATTAAAAAATAAATATCAGTTTTTTTTTGTTTTTTTTTCAGGCAGTGGTAACTTTGGGGTTTTAAATTATAAAATATACTGAAATTAGTTTGTTTTTTCCACCTTAAGAAATATGTGTTGGGGCTCACTTTCTCGTGGAATGCCCCAAAAGCAGGTCAATTTTACTTGCATGAAAACATTCTGTAGATCAGAATCGCACAGGTAAAAGATAAATTGAAACCATTCCATTATCATATTTAATTATATAAAAAAACTTTTTATAAAGTCACCCCTGTTGACGGTATTTAAAAACTTTAGGCATATAGGCTTAAATCACCAAAATTAGAGAAACATATATATTACTAAACATGTTTTACTGATTGCTCATACCCCCAGTGTATTGTTTATTTGATTACTGTTAACTGTTCAATTTTATTTATTTATGCATGGAAGGTTCTGGATATGTTAAGTTACTGTATTTAATATTAAAGTATTAAAATATGCAATAATTATTTAGTTAATATTAACTATCCCCAACTGACCAAACCTAAACTTAAAGCAATCAGTTTTCTTGAAATGTAACGTTTATAATTAATAATATCCCAACCTTTCATACACAAATAAATAGAAAATGTTATGTTTAAAATATTAACTAATTTGTATTTCTTAAAATATCCTTATAACAAAGAATTAAATAGGACCAAGATAATAAAATATGACCCACTCAGTGGCTGCATGGTCTAACGCGTTGCTGGCGCAGTGGTGTAAAGTACCCAGTAATTGGCAATATAGGACATTTGTTTAAATAATAAGGTTTGAGTGGTTGTATAATCTGTGACACCCAGTAGAAGGTATTTCTGAATGCACTCTTCAATTTGTTGATAAATAGTACTTTGCCATCAAGTTTAAGGCAGAATTTTCGCATTTTACTAATAAAAAAACCCACAGATAGGTGAATTTGTTTGTCTACATATTTTTAATTAATCCACCTATTAAATAACTAATAAAATATTAAGATTACTTATGGATTGCTCTTGGTTATGGATACAATGGTTGACCATACATAACCTATTAGTTTTAGCAGGGAAAATCATTGTGACAGTTACTAGAACAAATGTCAATTGTTTTTAAGAGGCATTTGGTGTCATTTACTAGAACACATAAAAACCAGTGTTTGGCAGATTGAAGAAACGACACATTTTCTACTGTTGATGAATTCTGAGTTGGGTAGGCCTACTTAAACTACAATTTAAGCCTAGAGCATATATGGTTTGATAAAATTTATTTGTTACAGTTTTATAAAGAAACTTTTTGTTTCAGGACCAAAAATGAGTACACCAAAGAAAAAAAGTAAATTAATGTATAGTGAAACTTACATGGTGTTAGCTGTGGAAGCTGTGAAGAGGGGAGGAAGTGGATTTGCAGTTAGTAAAAGGTTCTATGTGCCTGGACCTACTTCAATGAACAAGGATAGTGGGAAAAGTCCACTACAACATAAAATGGGACCAGCCCCTGCCTTGGTGAAAAGGCTGAAGAGATAATTGTAAACCGAGTTAAGGCCCTTGCTGGGAAGGGATTCCCAATATGGAAAGGTGACCTTTTGTGCTCTTAAGGGTATATTATGAATGACTTACAAATTCACAACAGTTTTGTAAATGGCAAGCCTGGGAGAAAATTGCTCTCATTGTTTTTCAATCATCACTTGAAATTTGTTCTTTCGTATCGTTCAAGGCTTTTCAATTTGGACGAGACTAAATTCGTGTTGTCCAAAAAGTGAAAAGATGATTGGTATAAAAGGACAGAAAAATGTCGTTAAAATAGTAAATAGACCCAAAAAAGAAAGTGCTACAGTTTTGTATGTCAGCTCTGGTGGCAAAATAGTGCCAAATATGGTGGTATATCCGGGACAACAGTTGCCACAGGAAATTAAGCTATAGATATTCCAGAAACATAAGAGATTCTTTCCATCTTACATTCCATCTAAGTAAGTTTAGTTATGACCATCAGCTAATACTTATTGCATTACCCGAACTCAACCCATGTCTTGAACCCCCTCTATGTGGTCATTTTTAAGCCTTTAAAACAAGGCTGGGTCTGCAAAGTGCATGAGTGGCAGATGAAACACACGGGTGAACAACTAAATTAGCTTTGCCCCCATAGTAAAGAAAAGTATGTGTGAATCAGAAGAAAACCACCATCGACAGTGAGTTTAAAAGTGCAGACTTTAGGGGTTGTCCATAAACCACTTAACAATTTGAGGGGATGGGTGGGAGGGTTGAGCTCTAATGCCTATTTGATTCATGGGGAAAGGGTGGGGTACATCAAAGTGTTATTTAACACAGGTCTTACACTCAAATTCTTATGTTGAAAAACAATATTATTGTTCATGTTTCTTCACATTTGATAAACATATTTATGGATAGCTTTGGAATATCTGTGGCGTTAAAAATGCAAGTTTAGCACTTACTTTTCGTCTATCAATATTTCCATGCAGATAACTGTGACATGTTTATGATCGCAGTATTTGTTTAAATTCGTCCATCTACTGAGTCCTTCGCTTGCTTTTAGTTGGATAACAGCTGTCAGTCGAAGCTGCCTTAATTTATAAGTATAGTTGAGAGAGTATAATTTATTATTATTATTATTACTAGCACCGCGTCTTACTACCCGTTCGGGTAATACGCACTTACGCTAATGTGTAATGGTAGGGTGATTGTGAGATGAAATGGAGGACCTACAGTTTAACGTGGAATCCGAACCACGATGGAGGCCTGGCATTCCCCACATTCACAAGATGCCTTGTCAGAGGTGAGGGAAGGGTTTGGTAATCAGATAAATCTGTGCCGGGACCTGGTATTGAACCCCGGCTGCCAGCACAGAAGTCTGACACCTTACCCCCAGACCACCAGGTCACCGACAACAGAGTATAATTTAAATGCCTACTGCACATTATTTTACATAGGCCGTGAATAATCACTTGTGTTTGCACAAAACCAAAATAATTTCCTCAAAAAAAAGGGGGACTTTTCCATTGCTTGGGTATAAAAAGCAACATCCAGAAAAATAACCCAGTGAAAGTGTCTCAATAAGATGTAGTGAAATGGAAAGAAGCAAAAGTACAGAATTTATCTCAAGTTAAGTTTAAGGAGTCCATCTACCGTTTCATACCAGCAGCATGTTATAGAAAGTAAACTTCAAATATAATCTATTATTCACAAAAGGTAAGTGTATTTAAGCTTATACCTTTACTATTCTGATAAATCTAATGTGCATGAATATAAATGCAACCAATATACATATACGCTATGGTGGCTGCGTTGTCTAAATTGTCATTCTCTCAGTAACCAGAAAGCCTATGTTGCGAAAATGGGGTTCGAATACCAGTCAGGTCTACTGAGGGTTGCTTTTCCTAAATGGTTTCCTGCTCACCCTCTATGCAAATGCTGGTAATTTTTCTTTAAAATTCTACCTTTTTAGTATACATTGTGTAGGGTGGTATAGTCAAATTGTAGTTATTCTAATTATTTTTAATTATATTTATTTGTTGGAGTAGAAATAAGGAAGGTAGAATTCTAGAGGTAATCTACCCTCATTAATGTGGAGAGATTATAAAACCACTTAAGAAAAGCTACTCTTGAGTACACACAACAGGTATTCAAACCTCTATCTTTGCTTCAATGGCCATCTAGTCTTTAAGAGTGAAACCAGGATCTATGTTGGAATGAAACATGAGTCTAGATATTGATAGGTTCGTTAAAGTAAGGTTGTAGATAAATCCACTAATAATTTAGAAAAGTTGTATACCTATAATTCTTTAAATAACACTATATGATTATCATAAAAAGTGCACAATAAAGACGTCTTCCCTCAGCATCAAGCACTTTATGTGAGCACTTTAACATCGCCATATAGCGCTACTATAGAAAAGCGCCATCCTAGTCTGCTGCAGCGCCTTGCTCTTACTCAGATCGCAAGCCTGACATCCATACATAAATATAGAAGAGATTTTTTTCTCGTGAACTTGAGGAATTTGAACTAAACGTCTTTATGTCTGTACTTGTCTGTCTTATCTGTTTGTATGTGTAGTTATCCATAAAAAATAATACTCTGAAATCATTTATGTTCATAATTTGGAAATAGATTTTAAGAAGTATTAATTCTAAATCCTTCCTTTAGTATCATAAAACTTCCCTATGAAATAGTGACATTCATTCTGGGTGAGAAAAGTTACTTAACACGTGGGGGAAAGGGGTGGGGGGAGCTAAAAAGCTAAGAAAAGGTTTTATGTGGTTTATGGACAACCCCTTACTCCTGGGATCCCAGTTGTGGACTACTCGAAACTTGACATATTAAATGCTGAAATCATTGTGCCACAAAAAAAACCTGTGATAGTCAAACCACTGCTCCTCGGCCAATACCACACCTTGTTCAGACTCAACACAGACCTGAGACTAACACAGAAGGATGTGAGAAAAGCCAAACACCTGAAAATGAGCCTTCAACACCAAGTGCCCTCACAAAAAGACAACTTAAACTGTTAAAAGACTTTGTCACCACAACCAAATGGAGATGGTGTAATTTATCCATTTTAAACACATTTGTTTTGGCCCGGCACCTCTGAGAAAAAGGAAAGGAAAATATGTGAAAATACCATGTGTTGTTTCGAAGAAAATATGGCAGTCCTGTGAGGAAAAAAGAAGGGCCACTAAAGAGAAAAGAAAGAAGAACGGAATGAAAAGGCAAAAATACAGAGAGAAAAACCTCACAGACAAAGACTGAGATACTCATCTAAATTGATTAGGAAAATTAAGAGACAATGGGTGGAATGTGATGTATATGTAAATCAATCCCAAAAACATCTTAAAACTTATGGGCTGGGATAAGATGAAGATGTCATGGTTATCTGTCATGACTGTACAAAAGAAAATAGTGATGATGAAAACTTAGCTGACCTACTAATAGATGAAGTGAAGAAAGCCATCAAGAATAAGTAAATAGGCCTAGGTTATTCCATGTAAATTTTAATTAAAGTAGCCTACCTATTCCTGGCTTAAAATCAAAACTGTGAAAGGTATGCCAAAGAATGGAACAAGGCCAAATGTGTGACTTTCAAGGTTCATTTGAATGTTAAACTTATGTTAAATTTAAATTTCAAGATTCAATTTATGTATAGTTTAACCCAAATCACTCCCTAGAATATGTTACAGATTTTTTTAGTAAAAATCTTAAATTAAACTCCCAATCACTGGGTACTTTACCCTATAATAGACTGCAGATGACGTGGAGAATGAAGTTTGACTCTCGAGCAAGCGTAAAGCCACTAGTGTAATTAGTATATAAGTGTATAACCGAAAAGGGTAGTTAGATGCGGTGATAAAAGACTATGCGTCAAAATGGTGAGTTCAACAATACAGTATTGTAGGCTTGTGAGAGATTTTCCAGAAAAAAAAACCATCTTGAGTAAACACCTAGGATGAGTTTTGTTGAAATGGGATGGTTTGTAATACTTTATAGATAAGTTGTGACAGTTATATTGATTTAAATATGTACATTATTTCAGAGTATTATTATGTATGGATAGCTACACATACAAACAGATAATACAGACAAGTACAAGACATAAAGACGTTAAGTTCAAATTCCTCAGGTTCATGAGGAAAAAAAATCCATATTTGTTATGGATGTCAGGCTTGCGATCTGAGTAAGAGCAAGACGCTGCAGCAGACTAGAATGGCCCATATATATATATATATATATATATATATATATATATATATATATATATA
>CABEEJ010006118.1:0-12007 GCA_901482245.1 Timema douglasi | reverse complement strand
TATATATATATATATATACAAATATTTTCATCTTTGCTACAATAATGTTATTCTCTTGAACATTACCGGAAACCTTTGTATGTTACACCAAGAAGGTAGGATTCTTGACACTATTAAAGTAAACAAATGTTTATTTATCACCGATAATTATTCTTTATTATAGTTATAGTTTAGAGATGAGCGATAAATCACTGATTTTTTCACCGATACCATATGATCACCGCTACTCCCAGTGACTCAATCTCAAAACAAAAGTATTGGTGATTGAGATATTAGTGATCAGAGATATTCCATACTCACATCACATGGCAACAGTTACTCGAGCTACGGAGCTAGTATTTCTTCTAGACACTCGAGTAAATACTTGTTTCACAGGCCCTTGTTATTCTTTTATTTTCCACTTTCTACCAGGTAATTGAGAATCGACCTTATTGACTGGCATCTTTTAAGTGTTATTTCTATTTAAAACACTCGCGTCTCGTAGAGCTCATTTTTCAAAAACGGTATCAGATTACTACATAAAAATGACTAATGGTTTAAATGTTTCATTCTCATGCATTTTCAATAAAAAATATTTTTAAGAACAAAATCGAAAAGCATTCTTACTAAGCAAATAACATTTCAGATTATTTTTGAAAGTAGGCTACGAAAAAAAATCATTTCTTTTTTCGGTGATTCTATCCCCAAAGTCGCTAATAATAGATTGAAATAAGTAACAAAATAGAATATATATAAATAAAACTTAATATTTACTATGCGTTGATCCTAATCATCCTATAGTCTAATCTAAAGTTTATTTGCTTCTAATAAAAGAGTTCATCTAATAGATGTACGGTATTTAAAACAAAACACTACACTAATATAATATAATATGGCTGGCATGCATTCCAAACAACATTTTCTAAACCAATCGCCATTATATTAGGTTCATTTTTAATGTCACGTAAATTTTAACTGTAGTAAAACAGATTACTAAATAAATTACACAATTACAAGAAAACCCAAATTACATAACATTTCACTACAAAATATTAAATAACATCTTTTGCTTTCTCTTATTATCAACTATATGAAACATCTTAAAATGCATACTTTTGTATTGACTGTACATTAGTCGGGCAACATTAAACACAGATGAAACCATTAGATTAGATAGCTGTATGTTAATTATCAATGTCAGTGCAGACAGGAAAGGTTTATGTTAGGCCTTTAAGTATCGAATCCCATTGCAACTGCCAAACATCCGAGTAATTAGTTTCCTTCCAACCGATACTCGTGAAACTATTCGGGTAAATACTAAATACCCGATACTCGTGAAACTATTCAGGTAAATACTAAATACCCAATACTCGAAAATACTCCATACTCGATTGTACTCGCCTACTCATGACAGCAGCTAAATACTAGCTTTGACTGTGGTTGGAAAGTGAAAAAATATAGTAGGTCCATCAAAACACTGTGAATACAGGTCACTGTGAAAAATCAGATATAAATAACCTATATTATAAAATCCCAGTCACTGTATTCATTGATAACATAAAAGCACTGCTTTGCCCATCTCTATTATAGCTACTATAATAGTTATTGGATAAATAAGCATTTGTTTACTATAATCAAGTGTTAAGAAACCTGCCTTCTTGATGTACCAAACAAAGGTTTCCATTGATGTACAAGTAAAAAAACTTATTGTAGCAAAGATTAAAATATTATTAAATGTCTCAACTTAGGGACAATTGATTCATATTTGTAGTCAATAGTGAATAGCAATGAAATTTTATTTCATATTAAAAATATTTATTTGTGACATTCACACTACACAAAAGCCAAAAGACATGAACAAGTCTTCCATTAAGATGTTATTAAATAAACTTTAATGTTGTGGCTTCACTTATATTAACATAAAAGGTTACTTGGATTAGTTTTAGGAACCAAGACTTATAAATGGTATCGATTCCTTTCAAACAGGTACATCATGAATACCCTACTATATATTAATTATGATTAAGAGGGTTGATGCAGTTTAGACCATGCTTAGCAAAAGCAAAAACTACACACACATCAAAAAAGTTCAAATATAATAAAACCCCAGCCGCAAAACCCGAGAGCGCGTCAACACAATCTTATCTCATGACTTACCCAATCAAATGCGAAAGCAAAGCAAGAAATAGGTCTTTTAAAAATATTGCTACTTATAATAGAATATAACAGTTTCAAAACACTTCCGAACGCTTCATATTAAAAATTTCCACCAAAACACAGAATTAATAGAATCCATCAAATTTCGTTAATTTTAACGTTCACTTTGCTGTACCGGCCGGCAAAGAAGAGAAATAGGCTAACACTAATTTAAATCTTAAGATTGTTTATCAAATAATGATAAAGACACGAAATCAATAATAAATCTAGATGAACACACTAAATATAACAATAATTCAAGAAGTGAGAGACTCTAAAAACATCTAATTACTATAATAATGTATATAAATGTTACCTTAAAAATTTCGAAACTATATTCTTCGTTAAGGAAATGGCGGCAGACAACGTCAACGTGATCGCGTTCTTACGGGGTCCACACGACGACGCGCAAGGATAATCTCAAACCCAGACACTTATTTAAGATGACGACACTGCATAGAATTGGAATGGAATTATGGAAAAAAATACGTTATGTTTTATATTAATATGATTACGTAATAAAAATATAGCCAGTAATTTTTCATTAAATAAATAAGCTATTAAACATTACAAAGTCCAATAACTTATTATTTGTTTATCTTGCTTAAAATAGATGCTAATTCTCTTTTTATTTGTAAAAACTAAATAGAGCAAGAATAGTATGTTATTATGAAAATAATAAGGTTATAAAATAATTTATATAATAATATGAAAATATTATCCAAATCTTTACCTTTTTAATATTGCTCTATTCCGTTACAAATTTTTATGCGGGGCGTGGCAAAAATAATTATTGGCGCGCAAACTAAATTTATAGTTAAAAAGTATAAAAAAAGGTGAAGTGATACATAAATACCAAGGTTCATAATATGAGAGTCTGGACTGGTTCCAATATACAAACTTTGAAGCCAAAAGGCTCTAGTACACTTGCAAGATAGAGTGTAAGCAATGCAAATATTAAGGATAATTTGAAGTGTAAAATTTTAAATAACATACTGCTTGGATAGTAATCAAAATTAAAACCACTACAAAACTATATGAATTATAACATTTAATAAACAACAACAACAAACCTTATTAGTAACACACATCTAAAATAAAATAATGGTTTCTCAAAATTGTAATAGCTTTTGATTTGTAATATAAAAATAAAGACATGATGTATACAAATTGACAGATAGTGAATGTAAATTAATATAATCATAAAATTAATAGAGAGGGGAAGAAAAATTACATTGGTTAGTAAAGGCTAACAAATTGAGCTTAAGGACATTCAGAAATGTAAAAAGAAAGGCTAGTACTATATTCAGAAATAAAAAGAGAGAGTATTTAAAGGGCAAAAATTGCGAGATAGAATTAAAAAGCAAAAATAAGAATATCAGGAAACATTATTTAGTTATTAACGGGTATAAGAAAAGTTATCATGTTAGGGCGCATTTAATGAAATAAGAAATTAATAATAATGTAATATTGTTTCAAATAATAAACTTGTTAGTTATTGTTTCAAAACATAGCTTGTTATATCTCTATACCTCTAAGCAGGTTTTGCCTGTGTTTTTTAAAATGTATGTTCTTTGTCTTCTTTGTTTTGTTAATTGTCAGCATTTTTGTGGCTCCGATAAAATGGGTAAATTAAAGTGTGTTTATGTATAACGCATATTAAGCTATACTTAAATATTACGTCAAAATTATTTATGTCAGGTAGACGATAAGGAACATTATGGCGACCGTGACAGGACGTATACGTAAAGATAAAGATTTTGTTTTAGAAGAAAAGGGCTGCCATTAGAGCTTCTTTCACGAAGATTGTGAAGATTTCAACAGATCTGTTTTCAGTTGATGGTGAGAAGGACTTTGTGGACATTGAAACAGATCACCATGTGTTGCAAGGAAAATCAACTGAACTTGCAAACCTAGATAATCAAATGTTTAATAGCCTGCTTGAAAGTGATGCATTGGAAAATGAATTGAGTGCCGAAATAGCTAGTGCGGATGAATACAAAGCTAATTGGGCAACTATGTGTATTCATTTTGGCAGATTTAATGTGGTACATGATACCGATGTAGAGTCCGAAACCTGTATTAAAACCTATTATAGAGGTAGACATTGTTCAAAAAGTAAGTGCGAACCCCCAAGATCGAATTTAAGAAATATGGGGGTGACATAACAGAATGGTTGAGTTTTTTAAGCCAATTCGCTCAAATCGATGAAGATGAAGATTTAGATGCAGCTCAAAGATTCCAGTATTTGATTCAGGGCACTTTAAATGATTTAAGGGCTTGAGAAGTGGTAAAATGTTTACTTCAGACTCGAAAAAATTATCCTAAAGCTATACAAAGTTTGAGATCTCGTTTTGGACAAGATGATTGATTTGTCGAAGTTTATGTGCGGGAACTATTGAAGCTGATTCTTCAGAGTTTGTCGGATGAGATACTGTTATCGACTATGTATGACCGTTTAGAAACTCAGCTGAGAGCACTCGAGACGTTGGAAGTCACCTCTGATGAGTATGCGGCAATGTTATACCCGATGGTTGAATCTTGTTTGATGGATGATTTACTCCGTGCTTGGAAACATAGTGGTGCTTCAGGTCAAGGTGAGGGGCGGTTGCAGAGCCTAATGGGCTTTCTCCGTAGGTAAGTGGAACAAGAAGAGCGCGTCTGTCTTGCGATAAAAGATTTTAATATCAGTGGTTGAAAGAAAGTTGTAAAGGTAAGAAGGGGAATATCCCCGACTATGGAGAAACAACAGCAGCCGCATTAGTAGATGCAAGAAATAGGCCTACTTCAAACACTTCAATGTGTATATTTTGTAGCGCATCACATTTTTCTGAAGATTATTTTAAAGCTGGAAAATTGACTAGAGATGAGAAGTTTAAAATTAAGTGGGCAGAGTCGCTGTTGTTTTGTTTGTCTGAAAGGTGGACATAATGTAAAGAGATGTAAACTTAAGTATTTGATCTGTGAGGATAAACAAATTATTCTACTTTGTTCCAAACTAGAAACTAGTGTTCTTAAGTCTGGGGATAAGGACAATTTGAAGAAAGACTTACCCGAAAGACCTAGGGTTCCTGTGGAGAATACATTTGCAAATAATTCTTGCTCTTAATTACTTTTTAAAACTCTTACTGCTTTTAATTTGAATGAGAGAGAAAATTAATTATTGTGATGTGTGCATAGGAAGACATGGTGAGATCCTACCTGTTGCTGAAGCTCCGGTGAAGCAGTAACCCAAGTAGGCCTACCTGGGTTTGTGATGGGATAATCTTGGTGGATTATGGTCAGACGAACCGTTACAGAAATTAGGATGAGTACAATGTTATTTCATTTAACGAAAAATAGTGCAAAACACGAAAAGAGACTTAAACGTTGAGCCGCGGTAGTGATGCACGTCCACCTTTGAGAGAAACACTTTGCCAACTAAAGAGGAAACGCGTACAAAAACACGAGAGTGCAAATTATACCACCTTTACAAAAAATAATTAATGAAAAAAGGGCGATAGACAGAAAAATGTGATAATTGTATACATTCAAACTGAATGAATATAAGAAATATTCAATTAAGTAATCAATAATGAAATTTATATTAAAATAATCAAATATAAATAAATGCCAAATATCCTCCCCCATTGAATCATTCAGATTCAAGTATAAGGAAGAAACACAGAGAACATTGAAACCAAATTATTAGGTAAAGGGAAAAAATTTACAGCAGGCCGAGTAAGGGATCCTCTTGATGTACTTAGAGTTACCACTCGTACCACGCTGTCAGGACCAGGAGACGTTGAAACAATTCGCCCAAGAAGCCAAGCAAGGGTGGCCAGGGGGGTGAACCCGAATCATGTATTACTACAAGGTCTCCATTCTTGAGGTTATTATTTTGAGTACTCCACTTGATTCGTTGTTGTAAATTATGGAGATACTCCCGGTACCACCTTGATCAAAATTTTTGTGAAAGAGCCTGAAGTATCTGCCATCTCTTGAGATGATTGAGAGGCATTTCTTCTAGTTGTGACTCAGGGAGAGCCATGAGAGAGTTTCCAATGAAAAAATGTCCCGGGGTGAGTGCGTCAATCTCTGATGGATCTGAAGACAAGGGTGTAAGGGGGCGGGAGTTGAGCATAGCTTCAACTTTGGTGGTGAGTGTAATAAATTCTTCGAATGTCAATATTTGGCTGCCAATAGCTCTGGTTAGGTGGTGTTTAGCACTCTTAAAAGCGCTTTCCCAGAGTCCGCCTTGTTGTGGCGAGGCAGGGGGTAGGAAGTGAAGCTTGATCCCATTTTCTGCGGCAAATCGGTCAATTTTATCTTGATTCTTCTTTTCTTTAAGAAATGCTGTTCTTATTTTCTTCAATTGAGTAGAAGCTCCCACGAAATTGGTGCCACAGTCAGAATAAATATCTGAGCATAACCCAAGAAGAGACACGAAACGAGTTAGCGCAGCAATAAAATCGTTTATAGTCAGATCTGTTGCAACTTCAAGATGTACAGCTTTGGTGGTGAAACAAATAAATACACACAGGTATGCCTTTATCGGTTGCGATCGCCGTAATGTGTGTAACTTAATTGTGAAAGGGCCTGCATAATCCACCCCTGTCTTAAGAAAAGGTCGTGAGGCAGTGACACGAGCTTCAGGTAGATCTCCCATTAAGGGGGCTGTGTTGGTTGGCTTGTATCGGAAACATCTTATGCATTTAAAAATGCAAGATATGATAATACTCCTAGCCGAGATAATCCAATAAACTTGGGATATTATGGATTGTAATAGTTGGGGGCCTGCATGTTGGTGTTTGTGCTGATAATAGTGTATTATCATATAGGTAATATGATGTTTTTTGGGTAAAATTAAGGAATGTTTTGCTGAGTATGAAAACTGCGATTGTTTGAGTCTAGCTCCGACACGGAATAATTCCTCAGAATTCAGAAACTGTGCTAAACGTTGTAATCGTGGTTTACAACTTTTGCTGAGTTGAGGAGATTGATAACTTCCTCGAAATGATTGGTTTGAATTAATTTCCCAATTAAAAGTGTGGCCTTTTCTAATTCTCTAGGAGTGAGAGGCCCAGAATTATTGTCTTCCTTTCTGAGTTTACAGATGATACGTAGTATATAGGCAACAACTCTCTGTAAGATGAACCACGATAAAATCAAAATAGTAGATCCCAGTCTTCTCTGTGTGTCGATATGAGTATGTTTAATGGCTGAGGCTTCGTTTCTAGGAGAGTGGGTGATTCTAAAGATGAACCGGAAAGTGGAGGCCTTTGTGTGCTGGATGTTGCTAACCAAGGTGGGCCTGTCCACCACAAAGGGTGGTTACATAGGAGGGGAGGTGATACACCAAGGGAGGCCACGTCACTTGGATTTTGATTGGTAGGGACATGAGTCCATACTTTTGGAGGTGTCATCTCTTGTATTTGAGAAACTCGATTAGCAACGTATGCCTTGAGAAGATATGGTGGAGTGTGTATCCATGAAAGTACGATGATTGAGTCTGTCCAAGCGGTAACTGTATTTATGTGTAATGAAATGATTTGATGCTTCTACATTATTGCATTAATTTTGACAATAAATGAGCTCCAAATAATTCAAGATGGGGTAATGAAATCCGTTTTAGAGGTATGACACGAGATTTTGCAATAAGCAAATTAGCTTTGACTTAGGAGATTCGAGTCACACATCTGAGATAGATGGCTGCTCCATAACCTTGCTCAGAAGTATCTGAGAATCTATGTAATTGGACATCCACAGTGGATTAGAAAGATAGATACCAAGGTTTCCTAAGGCTGGAAGCTCTTCCAGAACCCTTATTCATTTTGCAGAAATATCTGTGGGTAGAGGTTCGTCCTAAAATAGTCCTATTGTCCATAGGAGTTGCATCAATGAGTTGGCACAGAATACTACTGGTGTCAACCAACCACCCATGTCCTAAATTTGATATACAGCAGAGAGTACTGAAAGTTTAGTCGGGACATGTTGAACTAAATCAATCTTATATGAAAATGCATCACTGTCAGGCTTCTATTTGAGACCAAGGATGTTATAGAGAGGTTGTTCAGGAGTTTTAAAGTAAAGCGGGTTCTCACGATGATCTTGAGGTACAGCGCTCAGTACCTGGTGTGAGCTACTGGACCATTTGCGGAATTCAAACCCACCTTTTCTTAACAACTCTGTGAGCTCTTGTTGAAGAGAGAGTGTATCTTCTAAGTTGTCAGCGCCAGTGATGATATCATCGACGGATATTTGGGTTTGTAGCACTCGGGATGCGCTGGGAAAGGCCTGACCTTCATCCTCAACAAGTTGATGTAGAGTCCTAATTGCAAGATAAGGGGAGCTAGTTACACCATATGTGACAGTGGCAAGTTGGTACACTTTGAGGGGCAAATTAGGATTTTCGCACCAAAATATCAATTGATAATTTTGGTCATCAGGATGTACTTTAATCTGTCTGTACATTTGGCGAATGTCTGCACTAAAAACAATTTTATGACGTCTGAAGTTTAAAAGAATATCGCAAATATCATTTTGGAGTTTCGTGTCTTAGTGAAGTACATCATTCAATGAAAGGCCAGATGTGCCTTTGGCACTTGCGTCAAACACTACACGCAGCTTAGTGGTAGAAATTGTTTCATTATGCAACGCCATGCTGAGGTAGAAAGTAACGTTGGGAATTATTTTGGAGTGTGTTGGTAAATAATTTTATAAGTCCGGATTTATGATGATCACCCATGAGCTCACCATAGGATTTCTTGAGAGCTGGTTGAGAATTTAATTTATTTTCAAGAGCACTAAAACTCTGTTTTGCTTGATATGATGAATCACCAAGAGATGGAATATGTTCCTTGAGTGGAAGTCGAAGCACATATCCACCAGTGCTGTCCCTGGCGTGCGTGTTGTGGAATTGATTTTCACATATTTCCTCATCTCGCGTAACCACCTTCGAAAGTGGTAGTTCCTCTAATTTCCAGAACTGTTGAAGTGAGTTGTGCAGGTCAATGTCAGTGGTTTATAATAACGGAATAAGATTAGACAAAGCTGGCTGGTTGTTATCTTCACTAATAGAGGAAGCGTTTCCCATAACTAGGAAACCGAATATAGTTCATACCACTATAAGCATGTATTTTCCAAGTGGATAGAGATATCCAGTGAGTGTTTGAGAGAAGAGGTCAGCACCAATTAACATTTGAACAGAACTACTCTCATTAAACGTAAGGTTATAAAGTACAACAGTTTTAGTTGTTTCATTACATCAGTTGAGATGAGAGTTTGCGGCATATTTGATGTTATTTGATCAATTATCATAACTGAGTGAGCATGTACCAATGGTATACCACCTCATGCGAAAATATGTAAATGAGTACCACCCTTAAGTTTCACTTTAGTTGATGATATCACCTGAACGTTACTGGGTTTGAGGCAGTTACGTTTTACACCCAGCAGCTGTGCACAATGTTCAGTGATCAGCATGGATTGACTCGCCGAGTCCAATATCGCACGCACAATTTGTGTATTTCCGGAGGGTGTAGTAATGTGTACTAGATTCGTGACTAGGAGTACAATATTATGAGTTGTTAAAGTCAGACCAACAAAAGGTTTAGATGGACCAGAATCGGTCAACTGTGAATAAGTGGTGGTGTCTGTGTGAAAAGTAGCACTTTGTTTTCTCAGCGGTTCAGTGTGAGCTCTCTGGAATTGTCAACTGTTGTTAGAGACAGTTTGTGTTGCATCTGCTGATTGAGGAAAAATATGCAACAATGTATGAAGTTTATTGCATTGTTGACACACATGTTTTGACTGACAGTTTGAGATACGATGTGAAGTGCCTAGGCAATTAAAATAGAATCGATTTGATTTAATAAATGCAAATCTTTTATGTGGAGTTAAAGATTGAAAATCCGTACAATATTATGCTCTGGCTGTTTGCAAAACGAGCAGTGATTATTTGAACCTATATTTTCAGATATAAGAACCATCCTAGTTGGTCTGGGTGCTAATGGGCTTGAAAATTAGTGTGTTAGCATTACTTTGGTTTTGGTGACAGTTTATGCGATAGATTGGCCACCTCTAGGTGTGTACACTCAGTTTAAAAATAAGTACTACTTCATTTACAGTCGGTAGAACCTGTGTGTCACCGCGATTACTTTAGAATTTCTTTCTGAGCTCCTTTGGAATTTTACGCATCAAGCTGTTTGAAAAAATTATGTTTTCCTCGGGAACCTTTTGATTAAGTGAGGATAATGCTTGTGAGTGCTCATTATAAGTTGATAAGGAGCGAAGAGTTTTTACAGTAGCTTGTTCAATACAATATTGGGTAGATCAATTATATTTTTAGTGTGTAGATTAATTTAATATCGGATGTTATGGTATCTCTTCTTGAACAAATTCCAAGCAACTAGGTAACTTTCTGTAGTAAGTGGAAGTGACTTTATTATGTTAAGTGGTTTGGATGTTAGTGAACTTAAGATATACTGAAATTTCTCGACCTCTGTCAGAGACGTGTTATTGTGAATTGTGGCCTCATAAAGACTCGGATATGTTAACCATTGTGTGGGCTCACCAGATAATTGTTTTAAATTAAATTTGGTCAGTCTAATATTGGACGCAACAGAGTGGTTTGATTTTGTTGATTCATTTAGGGGATCACTTGTGGAAACCAAAGAAGGAGGGACTAGCAATACTGACAGTATATTGGATATCAACATTTAAATCAGCGATTGCATTCTGAAATTTGTCTATTTTTTCTGGATCATATTCTTGAGTGTGGGTTGTGACATTGTTTAATTTAGACAAGGATGCATTAAATCATGCCTATTTAGCACTTGTTTCCTTAACAAGAATTGTATTCTTTTGTATTTGAATTGGGTTTAACGTTTCACCTCGATAAATAATGTTTAATTGATCCTGTATTTTAGTAAGTCTTGACTTAATTTGTTCTACTTCTTGCACAAACCTTGAGTATTTCATCTTGAATTATGTTAATAATATTAACAATAATAAATCTGCTTGTGCATATATTATACATTATGCATATATATACATACTGGAATTTGCGCTCGATTTCTCCTTCAGGTAGCATTAAAGCATGCTACTCTACTTCTGCTCAGAATTCAGTGACAACGGTATCAAACCCTGCTGCACAATCTATCACAAAAGAGCAGTCATTAAAGAGCCAGAAATAGTCGAGAATCAGAAAGAGTTTCGTCTAATAATTCTGTTATTACCAGTCGCCAGTTCATAGAGAATGGGGGCACACGCACACATATAAATAATACGATAGATGTTTTCTATTCTATAACTAACTATTTTAATAACATAGAATATAACACATACAATTATTTACAATAAGTGATGATTGATATATGGTATCTGTTATCGGGTAGACTACCCTAACACTACTATATTCTTGGACCATGCAGAAGTCCTAAGTTTGACAACATCCTCTGATAAAATACCGGACCCAAATGTCCTGCTAGTCAGTCAGTTTGTCCCTGCCTGAACTACGGCCCATGATACGGCAATTCATCCCTAACTAGACTTTACATAATCAGTACAGAAGCCATTGTCTCAAGACTAGGAATGTAATCGTAAGCATGGTGGCTAGGTTACAACAGTTACTAGTTTCAACTATGCACTTCTGTAGTGGCACATTATTATTTTGGGTGTACACTCTGTTCCAAATACTGTTGACTCCCGGCAATTATATATATATATATCTCTCTCCTTCTATCCCACCACGACACAAGTTGCCGGGATGAAAGGACCAGTGATGCCTGTGCTCGGGTCAAAGAAGAAGTACATTTCTTGCCCGTACTAAAACCTCTATGGACATTAAATT